>PVJD01003668.1:0-46102 GCA_004026545.1 Mormoops blainvillei | reverse complement strand
GGGCAGATAACATTTCATTTCGTCCTTGGTGTCGGCCCTGACTCCCTCTACATTCCCCCCTGTGGGTGCTTAGACAGCGCTTTCGTCTGTCTCTACACCCAGAAATGGGGTCCTCTGCTCCTGTTGGGTCTAGTCCTGGAGATGGTGACAGGTAGCGTTGGCTCGGCGACGGTCCACTCCTCCTCCCCGTCTTGGCAGGTCCTTCGCAGCTGGGATTCGGCCTGGTCCCTGTTCCGGTCCCGGGTTGGTTTCCTCAGGGTCAGCGGCGGCCTTGGCTCTGGTGTGATGGATCCATGGAGTAATACCTGCAACTTTTAAGGCGGTAGGGGTAGTTAACAGTATTAGGTAGGGCCCAACCCATTTAGGTTGGAGGGACTCTTTTTTCCAGTCTTTTACCCAAACATACTGCCCTGGCTTATGGGAGTGGGTTGGCCCCCCTGTTGACACTATTTCTTGCTGAAATTAGCTGACAGATTTATGGGTGTTTCCTTGTAGACACTAACTGTCTTTCTCTTGCGGCTTTTATGATTCTTTCCTTGTCTTTAAGCTTTGCCATTTTAATTATGATGTGTCTTGTTTTAGGTCTTTTTGGGTCCATCTCTCTTGGGACTCTGCAATTCCTGGACTTGTGTGTCTTTTTCCTTCACCAGGTTAGGAAAGTTTTTGATCATTATTTCTTCAAGTAGGTTCTCAATCCCTTGCTCTCTCTTTTCTCCTTCTGGTTCTCCTATGATGCAGATGTTGTTATACTTTATGTTGTCCCAAAGATCCCTTAAACTATCATTGTTTTTTAAATTCTTTTTTCTTTTCGTTGCTCTGACTGGATGTTTTTTCTATCTTGTCTTCCAAATTGTTGATTCGACACTCTGCCTCATTGAACCTACTGTTTATCCTACCTAGTGTATTATTTATTTCAAGTATTTCATTCTTTCTTTATGACTGCTCTTTTTTTTGGGTTCTGTGTCCTTTTTCATGCTGTTGATCATCCTTGTAATTATTACTTTGAACTCTTTATCTGATAAATTGCCCGCCTCCATTTCATTTAGCTCTTCTTCTGGAGAATTCTTCTGTTCTTTCATTTGGGGACTGTTTCTTAGTCTTCTTATTTTGGCTGCCTCTTTGTGTTTGTTTCCATGTATTAGATAGATCTGCAAAGACTCTGGTGCAGACCAATGTCAGTCCCTGATTGTAACTGGCCCTGGACAACCTGTTTTGGGCTACCAGCAATCCACAACTTGTAGTTCATCCTGCTGGGACATAGTGCATGTGGAAAAAACCAAGCTGTGTACCAAGACCGGCTTTTATCAGCATTGGTCCCAAAAGAATCAAGAAGTCTGCTTCTGCTTGCAGGCTTTCTGTTAAGCTTGGTCACTGAAATAGCCTCTGGCTGTATTCCTCAGCAGGGCTTAAGCTCCACAAGGTTAGGTGAAAGGATTCCTGTGGGTGGGGCTGTTACTTTCCTCCAGGCTAATGTCACAGGGAGGGGAGTGCTCTTCCAGATAGAGGTGGATTCTGCACTATGATAAAATGATTTAGCACAGGGATCCTGGTGGCTAACCCTTCAGCTCTCTCCTCAGAGTTACTAACCCCAGAATGTCCTCACATGGCTCTTATTTATTCTGTGTTCCCTCTACCAGAGCCCAGGGTAAGTGGCTGCAAACAAAGATTGTGTGTTGGCGTTTTAAGAGAGTGATTGCATCTCTAGCCATCTCTCCCTTGTGGACAGAAACCTTTCTGATTTCCAGATGTTATGTGAGCACCTTTCCCAGTTTTGGTGCTCTAAGCTGGGGAACCTGGCTTGGGGTTTTGATCCCACACTTCTCATGGAGAACTCCCCACACAGTTGAGATATGTCTCCAGAACTTCAATTGACTCCTGTGGGAATCCAGCCAGCCCTCTCACACCTCTGAACTTCCTACTAGTCTTGATGTGGCTGGCTTCTTTTGTATATCCGTGGTTATACGGCTTCTCTCCAGGTAGTCTTTAGTTGGTTATTCAGGATTATTGTTCTATAATGAAATTGTAATTCCATTTTGGTCCTGGGTGGATGTTAGTGTAGCTTCCACCTAATCCACCATCATCTTGGATCGGCACTCTAGGTATCATACAAAATTTATGGTATTTGCTAATTTATTTCTTTTGGATTTTGTCAATAGAAGTTTTTTCCCAATAAATTTTAACTCTATTGTTGACATGTGACAAATGTATTGATCGTATACAGACATTTTATACTAAAGAAGTTATGTTTTAGTATCTTATTTCTTAAATAATCATTATATATGTATGTGTATGTGTGTATGTATATATATCATACACACACACACACACACACACATATATATATATGACAAAATAAAGGTCAAACTAGCTACTTTTCAAACAGATTTTGGTGGTCATAGTGGGACTAAGCAAAAATGTGGACAGCATTATGTATCTATTACCACTATTAAGAAACAAATGCAAATGCATAATATATATATTGACATGGTATCGGTAGAGTTATTTTTATTTGAAGTCAAGTATTATTCATTCATTAAAAGATAAGTTATACCCTATATTTTAACATAGTTGCAGGCCATATTATATTTCATTACCAATACATGGCCCACAGGGTTGCTTATTCATAATTTCTACTTGCTTTATCCATAGGTGGCAGTAAGTTTTTGGATTCATCTTTTAAAGTAGGTAAGACACTTTCTAGGGGACTCTTATTTTTGTCCTCAATAAGTGAATAACCCTTTTTCAATATCTCTATCTAAAAAGGAGGGTTAGAACAAACAAGAGTTTATTCATGATAATGCTTATACATCTGGTCTTTCGTAATTCATATTTGACATTATTCCCTTTGATAATATTTAACAATCATATTAGAAATAATATTAACAAATAGGCCCTGGCCAGATAGCTCAGTTGGTTAGAGCATCATCTCAATATACCAAGGTTGCAATTTCAATCCCTGATCAGGGCACATAGGACTCAATGAATGAACATATAAATAAATGGAACAACAAATTAATGTTCCTCTGTGTCTATTTCTCTCTTAAAAAAAAATAAATAATTAAAAATAAATAATAGCAACAAGCATTGGAAATCTTACCACAGCAAATGCTCTCCTTTTACTCACCTCACCATCTTATCTCATAATTTTGAAGTTTCTTTCTTCTTCTCTGATGAAATATGGAAATATTGATGAACACAGTTTAAAACTGTAGCCCAAGATGTGACTGCAATGAGACCCATATTTCATTGTCATTAGCTACTTGAATGTTGCAATGGTCAATTAAGTCTTTTGCATGGAACCTAAATTTTAATCATGTTGTCAAAATGATTCTCATTAGATATAAACTTTTGGTATATCAGCAGCAAAATAGGAAAATAAAAGGACCAAAGATATTTAAATATTGGATAGCTTAGAAGAATTAATATTATCCTTGTTAAGTTAGCTTCTTCCTGAGTGCCTACATTAAGAAATCCTAAAAGGTTGAATTTTTTTAAATGTACATTTTCCAGACTAAACTAAAGAAAAGGGCAAAAGAGGATACCAGGTTCCTTGAAGCAATGCCTGATTCCAGGGCTAGGGCAGGCCAAGTGTAAGTTGAACCTGCAATATTCTATTGTGCCAAAAGTAAACACTCAAAATATGAGGATATATCTCTCAATTGATGTATTATAGAAATAAATTAAAACCTTTTCAGTAAAGTAGGAATTCTTTAATATAAATAAACACATAAAAAGGGAAGAAGTAAAAACTCTTCTTTATAGTAAAATGCAAACTGAAAACAGAGGAATATTGGACCTAGAAAATCACATTGTACAGCCATCATAGCAATATATAATTAAGAATAACCAATATATTGTAAAATTATGGAAAAATTTGAGGAACTGGGTATTTATGTAGACTCAAAGTGTTTCTCCACAATTTACATATTAATTACAAAGGTTAAAATAGTAACTTAAAAGTAGAGAAACCTGAGAGAGTACACCCTAATGAAATGATTCAAGTTAACGTCACAAATAATAAACAAACAAACATCAATTTTCTCTTATATGATGCATGAAGAAGAACATAACATCTGCTCTTGGTATTACTGCCCAAAATACATAATCTAATTCTATTCATGAGACCACACCAGACAGTCTTTAAAAATGTTGAGGTCATGGAAAACAAATAAAGGCTGAGAAACTCCTCCAGATTAAAGGAAATTGAGATAGAACAACTAAATGCAGTGTGTAACCCTGGGTTAAATTTTAAACTGTTAGCAGAGAGAAGGGATGGTGTCAGCTATAAAGAGCATCATTGAGACAACTGGTGACATTTGAGTATAGACTTGGAATTAGAAATTAGTGCTAAATCAATGAAAGTTTGCTGATTTTGATATTGTACAGTGGTTATATAAGAAAATGAGAATCCATATAAAGCTTTTGTATAAAAACATGTATAGTACTTCCGTGGCTCCTTAAGAGGATAAAGTTTAGGGGTATCTTCCAATTTATTTTGTGATAATCTTAGGGGAGATGTCAGAAGGCACCTATTTCCATCCAGTTTCTCAGAGCTGACTAGAAGCCTTCGAATGGCTGGTTTGTCCTAGATCTACCTTAGTTCTTAGTGGCTCTATTTATTTATCATGTTAAAGATACAGATAGGAGCAATCTACAACCAACAGTCAACAACTAGGGTACACCTATCATGACCATGCAGGGGCAAATTAGTGTGTATTACGTTAAAAGTATGAACAAAAGGAAAAACAGTATAGGTTGAACAGATGATATGTTTGGCTTTCCTTGAAAGGTATACTTTTTATCAGGATGTCAGACACAATTCATACATGCTGACTAACTGCTCCAACCTTAAAAGATAAGAATGATCTTGGAAAAAGAAAAATTTTGATATGAGACATGAGAATAAAGGGGTCTTCTGTAACCAAGAAAATTCTTTGAGTCAATAAATCCAACTTTTCCTAATCATGTGTGTATGTAGTTCCTACTCATCTAATGCAACATAAACTGAAGAATCTTCTAATTAACAATTTACAGAAAGGTAAGGATAAGAAGATTTTAAAAGGCTGAACTGGTATCTGTGTTAAAAGCTGCTGTTGCTCACAGTAGTTCTGTTTTAGTTTTGTCATTTCAAGCCAAAACAGATTCCAAAAATGAAGCAAGATAGAAAATGCCTGCCAAATTTTGAAGATATAATATGTAATAATATATTGAACTATTTGAATTAACAGCAATTACAACATTCTTCATGAGAATTCTTTCTTCATTACCCTTCCTGAATATTTTGACCTCAAAATTTAACTCCTTACAATCTTTCAATCAGTAAATTAGTCTATAGAGGTATCACATTAACATTTCTGAAAGCAAAGACTACCTTAACAACCTTCTAGACTTGCAAACAAAGATGACACTAATGAAAATTCCTTACTGACAACCTTTGGGGTAGAAAAACACTTTATAGAAGGCTGGAAGAAGAACTAAATCACTAGGCCAGTGCATTTACACCAAAATAACGTATCTGTACTTCTAATGAGTGATATGAGAAGAGACAACTTTTGTCAGATTTAGAGACCACAAATTTCTTATATAGAATTAGGTTTAGATGTGATCTAATATAATCCAAATTTTGCAATGGGAAAGTTTCACAAATATTTGGCTATAAGGAACCTCAGAAGGCCATCTAGTTCACTACTGCCCAAAAGTTTTTGGTCTGATTTATGTATGAAACCAGAACACACTGGAGCATCATTAATCACATAACTATCACTCTCTCTCCCTCTCTCCCTCTCCAAACACACACACACACACACACACACACACACACACACACACACGTATATATTCTACAATAAGGTCGACTTCCAGAATTAACATGAAAGATTGACTCATGGTCAATGTCAACAGAAATCTTGAAATCTTGTCAACTCAATGTTGGTGAAAGGCAAGAAAAATATTTCCACCCTTTCATTTACTCTTTCTTTTCTTCCATGCCAGAGACAAAAAGCTTAATTTACTAAACCAGTTACAAAAGATAGAATCATGAAATTAAAGATATATTTGCACTTCATTGAAAGTTTGGTGTTGGAGTTCCACTTTATATTGATTATTTTTTAATTAAAATACCATTTATTTAAGTGATCAAAAGTTTATTTTTTAAAAGATTTTATTTATTTATTTTTAGATAAAGGGGAAGGTTGGGAGAAAGAGATGAAAAGAAACATCTATGTGTGAGAGAAATATCCATTGGTTGCCCCCCAACCAGAGTAACCCAGGCACGTACTCTGACTGGGAATCAAACCAGTGACCTTTTGGTTTGTGGGATTACACCCAACACTTTGAGCCACACCAGTCAGGGCTATATTCAATATTGATGAACAGTTGTTGGAACATATGCATATTATTTCTCTAAGGTAAATAATGGATTGTAAACTTTTCTCACAAGTATTATTGTGCAACAATTTAACCATTTGAATTTTGTCTTTGAACACTACTGCCTGAGGAAAGACCCTAATATCAGAGCCATTGTATACTGCCATATGTACTTTTTGGTTCCTTACACAGCACTGGCAAATATCTTAAAGAATCCAATTTATAGACAAGGTAAAAAAATAGGCCAAAGAGAGGAATCATAGGTTATCCTTGGACTCACCAAGAATTAACAAATAAGCCAAGAATGTAGCTCAGAGTACTTAGATACTGAACATATATATCTAATATCTTTTTCTGTTTCTTTAGTGTCAAGTGGAAACTGCTATCTGCTATATTACTAATGTCTGCATGGTCATTCTTGGATGCTGGTGCCTTTATTTCTGATTTACAGAGTGGTCTGCTAGTCAGCCAGAGTTACATGATCCATGCCATTGAAATCTTAACAGGAGTCCAAACACTAAAGTGTTTGATTCAGTGCTATGGTTTTACTTAAAAGAAACCTCACTAACGTGCCATGGAAAATAAGAGTTCAGTTTCTCAACTCAGAGTCAATCAACCTTAAAAACCTTGGAAACAAGTATTGGAAATCTTGATAAACACTCACTTCTTCAGTTCTGTAAAATTGGCATTCACATTTCTCTGCTTCTCTCTCATCTCTTGCATTTCAGCCATCATTCTCTGGAACTCGTCAGGGTAGATTCTGACATCCTCAATTTTTATTGCTGACACCTAAAATAAAAACAGTGTACAGTTAGATTGTTTAAAAATTTCACATACCATCAACTCTCCATTATGGGAACTACTGGAAGGGAAAAGAGGTAAAATTAACCCAAAAGAGTAGGCTAAAGTCAACAAATGTACTTATATTATTGCACACAGCACAGAATGCTTCATAAGTTACGTACATTCTCATCTCTTCCACTAATTTGAAAGCTCCCGGAAGACAACAACTGTAGTCTATCCCATCCTTCCTCCAAATTTTTAGAACAATATCTTACACATAGTGGATCCTCAATAAATGTTCACTGATTTCAGCATATATTTTTAAGTATATTTTGCACGTTAAGAACTGTAAAGGGAATGCAAAGATAAATAAGTCCAGTTTCTATCGCTAAAAATTAAAAATATCCTACAGGGAGAATGAAATGTTTATTAAAAACTATAATTCAATACATAAAATCTAAAATCATTTAGATGTGACTTGGACATATAGAAAATATATTTACTTAGAAACATACCCCCCACACATATCTCATTCTGTTCAGGCTTGAGTTCTGACCTTTTTCCAGTTCTTTCTTGTTGGAAGTAATTATGAACAGTTTCGGGGAGGAGGCTTTATCTTGTCAATAATCTACAGTGTGGGTAATTTTAATAAATAAACCAAAATACACTATAGTTTAATTTTCTAGGTCCACGGGGGTAAGAGTTAATTTAACTAGGTGTTTCATAAAATGAAGCTCTAAAGAAATTTGTATGTAGAATATTGTCTAGAACAGCAATGTTGTAATTATTTCCATAGGTTGTGACTAAACATGATTTAATGATTTGGGTCTGCACTCTTCTAGCATGTTTATAAGATGTACAATCACTATACTTAAAACATCTTAAAATAAGTGTTTTTACTCAGAATCTTACAGAAGAGACAGTAAAAGTTTTCATTAAAAAATTTAACACATAAGAGAAATAATAAAAATAAAACTAAAAAATAAAGAAACATTATATTATCAATTACTCTAAATGGAGCTTTATATTGTGCCACTAATATGAATAAACCTGGGTTCTAACAACCAAGTGACTACAGACTTAATATCCTTCAAGTTGAAACTTGGGAAATGTGAATAGGGACTTACAAACTTGTTTTTACCTGCTATAAATGTAGTTGAGGAATGAGCTTATCTGTCAAAAATCCTTCATGGAGTTAACAGATCAGAAAAGTAAGTTAGACATATAGACATAAAAAGTAGATGACTAGCTATGAAAAGCATCAGCTGATAAATACTGAGTGAGGAGCACAGATAATACATTTTTTATCAGGATTCAGAAGAGGGAACAATCATATTTAGAATTGACCAGACATCTGTTTTAATTTTGTGATAATAAAGAAATTGCCTGTATCTTTTTAGGCCAGAAACCATTCATCTGTTCTGTGGGTGGTATGTAACATTTGCCTAAATATTCAGTAAGCCAATGGACATAAAAATCTAACAAGTGAATATAATATTCAAAAACAAGCAGTTAAAGTTTTGGGTTTTTTTCCTAAAAAATTAGAAGGAAAATCTGATAGCCCCTTTTAATCTACCAAGATCACCATTTGCACCAAGGATATGAAAGCCATTGATGCCCATATATAAACTCAGTTTAGATATTGCTCAGTTCGTATGTCTAAATATTACTCTGAATGAGACCAACAATATGAAGTGGACTAAGAAATATCTCTACACAATTCCTTTGTCAATGGAATTGGATACTGACTGGTTCAACTTAGATTAGGTTTCTCCTTCATTCTCCTATTTCACATAGTGGAGGCCATTCCACAGCCAACACAGAGGTAACAAAGACCATGCTTCTTTTTTTCTGCTAATTTATTTATTTGCTTTTATTTTTCTTTATTTTTATTATTGCTGTCCCCATTTCCACCGCTCCCTCTTCCCTCTGGCATCACCATGCCATTGTTTGTGTCCATGGGTCATACATATATGTTCTGTGGCTAATCCCTTCCCATTCTTTCATCCATTACCCACTCCTCCACCCCTATTATAGCTGTCAGTCTGTTCCACATATCCATGCTTCTGTTTTTATTTTGTTCCTCAGTTTATTTTGTTCATTAGATTCCACATATAAGTGAATCACATGCTATTTGTCTTTCTCTGACTGGCTTATTTCCCATAGCATAATAATCTCCAGGTTCATCCATGCTGTTATAAAAGGTAAGAGATTCTTCTTTTTTACTACTGAGTAGTATTCCATTGTGAAAATGCACCGCAGATTTTTTTCTTTTTTTAATTGTTGTTCAATTTCAGCTGTTCCTATTTTCTCCCATTACTCTCTCCTGCCCCACCCACCTGCACCTCCCACATTCAATCCTCCCCACCAGTTGTCTTTGTCCATGGGTTCTTTATATGTGTTCCCTGATGTCCCTTCCACTTCTTTCCCCAGTTATCCCCCTCCCCTCCCCTCTGCTTACTGTCAGTTTGTTCTTTATTTCCATATCTCTGGCTCTAGTTTGGTCACTTGTTTGTTTTGTTGATTAGGTTCCACTTATAGGTGAGATCATATGGTATTTGTATTTCACTGCCTGGCTTACTTCACTTAGCATAACGCTCTCCAGTTCCATCCATGCTGTCACAAAGGGTAGGAGTTCCTTCTTTCTTTTTGTTGTGTAGTATTCCATTTTGTAAATGTACCATAGTTTTTTGATACACTTGTTTACTGATGGGCACTTAGGCTGTTTCCAGCACTTGGGTATTGTAAATTGTGCTGCTGTGAAATTTTGGGAGCATAGGTTCTTTTGAATTGGTGTTTCAAGATTCTTAGGGTATAATCCCAGCAGTGGGATTGCCGGGTCAAAAGGCAGTTCCATTTTTAGTTTTTTCAGGAAATGCCATACTGTTTTCCACTAGGATTTCCATTTCTCCACAACCTGGTCAGCACTTGTTGTTTGTTGATTTGGTTATGATGACCATTCTGTCATTTGAGATTGCATTGGGTAATAGTGAAATTTTTTGAATAATTTTTTATTATTTTTAGAGAGTGGGGAAAGAGGGAAAAGAGGGAGCGAAACATGGATGTATGAAATATCCTGCATGACCACAACTGGGGACCTACCCTGCAACCCAGACAGGTGCCCTGACTGGGAACCGAGCCTGCGACTTTTTGGTTCACAAGCCAGCACTCAATCCACTGAGCCACACCACCCAGGGCTGGAAATTTTAATGATGTTAATTTTTCCAATCCATTAAAATGGTAAATGCTTCCACTTATTTGTATCTTTCTCAATTTCCTATTAAGTTTTTTAAATGTTTTATTGTTTATGCTATTACAGTTGTCCGCCCCCCCTTTACCCCTCTACCCAGCCTGCCTCCAACTTCCATAGTTAATTCCCACACTGTTGTACATGTCCATGGGTTCTTCATGTATGTTCTTGACTAATCCCTTTACTTTGCCTCAATTTCTTTAAAAAAAATTTTATTGTTATTCAAGTACAGTTTTGACCATTTTCCTCTTACCACTCACCCCTCCCCACACCTTTGACCCCAACCCCCTTGACTTTGTCTATGAGTCCCCCCATATATGTTCCTTGACCACCCTTCCCCTGTTTCCCCTGTCTTCCCCTCCCCCCTCCTCTGTTCACTGTCAGTTTGTTCTTCACTTCAATGTCTCCAGTTACATTTAACCTGCTTGTTTGTTTTGTTGATTAGTCTCCATTATAGGTGAATCATATGGTACCTGTCTTTCACTGCCTGTTTATTTCACTTAGCATAATGCTCTCCAGTTCCATCCATGCTGTTGCGAATGGTAGGAGCCCTTTCTTTCTTTCTGCTGCATAGTACTCCATTGTTTAAATGTACCATAGTTTTTTGATCCCCTCATTCACTGATGGGCACTTAGGCTGTTTCCAGCACTTGGATATTGTAAATTGTGCTGCTATGAACACTGGGGTGCATAGGTTCTTTTGAATTGGTGTTTCCGGATTTTTAGGGTATAATCCCAGCAGTGGAATTGCTGGGTCAAAAGGCTGTTCCATTTTTAGTTTTCTGAGGTAATTCCATACTGTTTTCCACAATGGCTACACCAGTCTGCATTCCCAACTACAGGGTTCCTGTTTCTCCACAACCTCACCAGCATTTGTTGTTTGTTGTTTTGTTTATGTTGGTCATTCTGACCGGTGTGAAGTGGTACCTCATTGTGGTTTTAATTTGCATCTCTCTGCGTGCTAGTGATGCTGAGCATCCTTTCATGTGTCTCTGGGCCCTGTGTATGTCCTTCTTGGAGACCTGGTCTGTTCAGGACCTTTGCTTGTTTTTTAATTGGATTGTATGTCTTCCTAGAGTGGAGTTGTGTGAGATCTTTATGTATTTTGGAGATCAAACCCTTTCTGATGTGTCGTTGGCAAATATATTTTCCCACATGGTTGGTTCCCTTTTCATTTTGCTGATGTTTTCTTTAGCCGTGCAGAAGCTTCTTATTTTGATGAAGTCTGATTTGTTTATTCTTTCCTTTATGTCCCTTGCTCTAGGGACACATAGGTGAAAATATTGCTGCGTGGAATATCTGAGATTCTCATGTCTATGTTCTCCTCTGGGACTTTTATAGTTTCGCAACTCATGTTTAAGTCTTTTATCCACCTTGAGTTTCTTTTTGTATATTGTGTAAGTTGGTGATCGAGTTTCATGTTTTTGCTTGTTGCTGTACAGCTGTCCCAACACCATTTGTGGAAGAGGCTATTCCTACTCAATTTTATGCTTTTGCCTCCTTTGTCATATATTAATTGACCATAGAGACATGGGTTTATTTCTGGGGTCTCTATTCTGTTCCATTGATCTATGTGTTTTTTCTTATGCCAGTACCAGACTGTTTTGATTATAGTAGCTTTGTAGTATAGTTTGATATCAGGTATTGTGATCACTCCAACTTATGTTCCATATAAGTTTTCAAATTATTTGTTCTATATCTGTGAAATATGTCACTGGTAGTTTTTAAAGATTTTATTTATTTACTTTTAGAGAGAGGGGAAGGGATGGAAAAAGAGAGGGAGAGAAACCTCAGTGTGTGGTTGCCTCTCACGCGCCCCCTACTGGGACCTGACCTGCCGTCCAAGCAAGTGCTCTGACCAGGAATTGAACCGGCAGCCCTTTGGTTCACAGGCCAGTGCTCAATCCACTGAGCCACTCCAACCAGGGATAATTCCTATTTTTCATGTACTGTAACATATGCACATGTTCCAGAGATTAAGACATGAACATCTTTGAGGGTAGCATTATTCTGCCTACCTAACCTCACAATCCACTTTCTTTTCCACTGTAACAGAGTAACAGGTAGCCAAAGGAATATATTAACTAGCTTAAAAAGTAAGGTTAAGTAGAGACCCATGTGCTACAGCTTGAGTTATACCCTGAGCTCTGATTATTATTGCATTTCCTGGAAGAGCAGTTGTATTGTGAGAATGCCTTTGTTTTCTGCATGTCAATTGAGATACAGAGTGTGAAACTGCACATAATTCATTCTCCCAAATGGTGAACTTGCTGTAAAGTCATTCCCATAAACACAGAGTAGTTGAGTTTAGACACTTGCACATGTTTTCTGGATGCTTGTGGGATCTAATCCAAAAGCCTGAATCATAGAAATATAGGATCTGACACTTTGAGGGGACATAAAAAGCTCTGCTAATACACAGCTCTCATTTTACAGGTGAGACAACTGAGGCCAAAGAGGTAAGATAGCCCACCCTAGGTCATATATGGGATTGTAGTGTAGTGAGAACTGAAGTGCAGTTCTCAGTACTGGGTCTAATTTCACCAAAGTAAACTGTGATTTTTGGAAGCAGGGAAGGGTTTTTTCAGTCCGTTCAATCATATCATGTAGAGATGAACACTTCTTCCAGCCATTGGTTAAGCCAACAACCATTGTGGCATTTTCTACCACAGTTCCCTGGGAATGAAAAATGTATTGGCATGAGGACAAATTTTATATATATTTAAAAATGTATATATATATCTCACATAGACACAGACAATAGTGTAATGATCACCAGAGGGAAAGAGGATGGCGGTAGGTGGAGTTGGGCAAAGCAGGGCGGGGATGGAGTCAGAAAGAGACTTTGGGGCAATGGACACACAAAGCAATGTGCCCATGATCTTTTTGAGTTGTACACTTGAAACCAGTATGATTTTTTAAGCCAATGTCACCCCAATAACTTCAATTAAAAATTAGGATAGAAGAGGGGTTGGTAGTGACATACACACAGGTATTTTGGGAACAGGCTTATTGGTTAAATAGTAAAATTATCAGGTACAACTAAGTCAACCTTAAAACTAAAAAAGTCTTACCTAAGTTATCATCCCAAATATGAAGTTTACAAATGCAGCTGTTTTCTAGTAAAGTTTTCCTGACCATGAAGCCTAACTTAAAGGCTGTCTTATTCTTTCTTTTGTTCATCATGCATGCATTCATCTAGCAAATATTTATTGAACACCAAGTCTGTATTAAGTGCTATGTTAGGTTCTGAGGCTACAATGGGAAGTAAGTAAGATAAGATATCTGACTCAGAGCTTCCATTATAAACTATGAAGACAGGCAATTAACAAGCAATTTCAATAAACTGTTAAATATACAGGGTGCATTGGGAGCACATGGCAAGAGCACCTAACTCAGAAACAAAGGAAATCAAGGAAAATTTCTTGGAGGGAAAGAATTCTAAACTGAGACCCAGTGATCGGTTAAAGAAAAAACAGTGGTAACTCCAGACTTCCAGCCAAGATGGAGGCATAGGTAGATACACTTTGCCTCCTTGCACAACCAAAAGAAGGACAACAACCAATATAAAAACAAAAAATAACCAGAACTTCGAGAAAATTGAACTGTATGAAAGTCCTACAACCAAGGAGTTAAAGAAGAAACATTCATCCAGACTGGTAGGAGGGGTGGAGATGGGAAGCTGGGGTGGAGATGGGAAGCTGGGGTGGAGAGGATGCATGGCAAGGCTGTAGCTGGAGGACTGGCAGTCTCACATTTGTGTGCAGATAAACCTGGAGGAACAGCAGGGGAGCGAGACATACAGCACAACCCTGGGTTCCAGCACAGGAAAAGAAAGCCTCAAAACCTCTGGCTATAAAAACCTGTAGGGGTTGTGGTGGCAGGAGAAACTCCCAGCCTCACAGGAGAGTTCATTGGAGAGACCCACAGGGTCCCAGAAGTACACAAACCCACCTACCTGGGTATCAGCACCAGAAGGGCCCAATTTGCTTGTGGGTAGTGAGGCAAGTGATGGAAAGTGGGGTGAGAGCTGAGCAAGCAGCATCGATCCCTCTTGGACCCCTCCCCCACATAGAGTGCCACAACACAGTAACTTGGGTTGTCCCACCCTGGTGAATACCTAAGACTCCGCCCCTCACAATGTAACAGGTGCCTGAGACAAAGAAAATGGTCCAAATGAAAGAACAGATCAAAACTCCAGAAAAAAATGCAACTAAGCAATGAAGAGATAGCCAACCTATCAGATACAGAGGTCAAAACACTGGTAATCAGGATGCTCACAGAAATGGTTGAGTATGGTCGCACAATAGAGAAAAAAGTAAAGGCTATGCAAAGTAAAATAAAGAAAAATATACAGGGAACCAACAGTGAAGGGAAGGAAATTGGATCTCAAATCAATGATTTGGAGCAGAAGGAAGAAATAAACATTCAACCAGAACAGAATGAAGAAACAAGAATACCAAAAAATGAGGAGAGGCTTAGGAACCTCTGGGACAACTTTAAATGCTCCAACATCTGAATCATAGGGGAAGGAGAAGTGGAAGAGCAAGAACTTGAAAACTTATTTGAAAAAGTAATGAAGGAGAACTTCCCCAGTCTGGCAAAGGAAATAGACTCCCACAAAGTCCAGGAAGCTCAGGGAGTCCCAAAGAATTTGGACCCAAGGAAGCAAAAATGAAGGCACATCATCATTACATTACCCGAGATTAAAGATAAGGAGAGAATCTTAAAAAGCAGCAAGAGAAAAGGAGAGAATTGCCTACAAAGGAGTTCCCATAAGACAATCAGCTGATTTCTCCAAAGAAACCTTACAGGCCAGAAGGGGTTGGAAAGAAGTATTCAAAGTCATGAAAGGCAAAGGCCTACAACCAAGATTACTGTATACAGCAAAGCTACCATTTAGAATGTTAGATAAAGTGCCTCCCAGATAAGGTCAAGTTAAAGGAGTTCATCATCACCAAGCCTTTATTACATGAATTGTTAAAGGGACTTAAGTAAAAAAAAGATCACAACTACGAACAGTAAAATGACAATGAACATACACCTATCAACAGCTGAACCTAAAAATAAAAACAAACCGAGCAAACAACTAGAACAGGAACAGAATCACAGAAATGGAGATCACATGGAGGGTTATCAGCGGGGTGGGGGGAGAATGGGGGAAAAGGTACAGGGATTAAGACGCATAAATGGTAGGGACAAAATAGACAGGGGGAGGTTAAGAATAGTATAGGAAATGGAGAAGCCAAAGAACTTATATGTACAACCCATGGACATGAACTAAGGGGAGGGGGGATGCTGGTGAGAGGGGAGATGCTGGGTGGAGGGGATAAAGGGGAGGAAAAAGTGCAACAACTATAATAGCATAATCAATAAAATATACTTAAAAAATAGGGGTCAGAGTGTTTACGCTGGATGGAACAACATTGAAGCGTTTGGTGTAAAAAAAAAAAAAGCCCATAGTACTCTGGAAAACCAACAAACTGACAGAAGTGTGGTATGGATGGATCATAGAATATGAGGTGAAGAAGGGCAAGCTATGAGCTAGAAAGATTAGGAGGGGCCAGATCACAAGGTGTCATATAGGCCATGTTAAAGAGTTTGACCTTTATCCTAGTAACAATGAGAGGTCATTAATTTTTTAAATAAAACACTTATATGCTTTTTATCTCATGCATAGAAATACAAAGAAAGAAACACAAGTGAGTTAATATGCACTTGCACTTTCCAGAAAACCTTTTTATAAAAAGGTATGAGGTTTAAAAATTCAAACACTTCAAAATGAAAAGTGAAAGTCACTCTCTTCTCCATCAGGTTACTCTCCGTAAAGGAAAACGCTAGTAATGGGGGGTGAGAAATAGGGACCAGTATAATTGAACAATAATACAAAAATAAAATAAAATAAAATAAAATATTTAAAAAATGTTGAGCAAAACAAACAAAAATCTTAACAATCATTTCCAGAAGAAAAAATTTATCCTTTCATATAAATATATACATAGAAGTGTGTATGTGTGTGTGTGTGAAGCAAATACAGGATTCTCACTATTTTGTACTTTGCCTTTAACTTAATGATATATGTTAGAGTTATTTTCAATGTACTTTCACACACAAACACACACACAAACACATGAACATTTCACCAGTTTGAACATTGTCGTTACCTAGGGTCCCTGCTAATCTCTGTATTACCTCAATTTCAGTTAATAAAACTCCATGGCTGGAGGGTTCTAAGTAAGGGGGAAATGTAAGTACCTTTGTGTTTTTGGAAAAAATACCTTTAGCTGTTACTTGAAGAGCAGAGTCTGGGGGACAAGAATGAAGGCAAAAAGGATGGTGAGGTGGTTTTTGCAGTGATCCAGCTCATAGACAAACATTACTCTGACCAAGGCTATGGCAGTGGATATGGAGAAAAGTAGGTGGATTCAAAAGATATTTAGAATGAAAATACGACAGAATTTGCTGATGAAATGGATGTAGAGAGTGAGAGAGAAAGCAAGGTTATTGGAGGAGATTCAGGCTTTTGGCTTGAGAAATGGGAGTGTTAGGGAAAATGATATCATTTAGTAATTCATGATGCTGATCCTGACACCCACCCATTGAAAACGATCTCTCCCTTCTCTTAAATGTTACATCACTTTGTATGGGTAGGCCTCCTTTCTCTCACTTATTGTGCCTTTATACATACATGAAAGATTTTATTCCTGCATTCTGTTATCATTCTTATTTGCTGCCAGGTCCTTAGTCATAAGTGTTATGGTAGGTAGGAATGAAGAAAGTAGAGGAAGTAAAGGAAAAGAAACTAGCATTTAGTGATCACTTACTATGTAACAGGTGCTGCTCTAGGCCTTTATATAGATACTCTTCCATTTTATTTTCACAGCCTGATTTTACAGATGACAGGCTGAGTCTTGCAGAACTCAAATGACTTTCCCAAGATCACAGAGTTTAGAGAGAGGCAGAGCCAAGATTCAAACCAGAACTGTGTTCAGAGCCCACAATGAGGAAGTCACATGAGAATGTAGAGGAGAGTTGGCAGGAGGAGCTGATGCCATTCAGAGAGTTGTTCAAGGAAGGCAGCCAGAAAACAAGACTTGTTAACTAAGCAGGGAGGGAAAAGGGAGAGTCACACAGGCAGGCTGGAAGGGTCTGGGGCAAGGGGAATGGGCAAACGGGCATTGGAGGGACCCTCAGGGAGATGCCACATGAATGAGGCACTAGGAGACTGAAAGAAACATACTTTTGACCTGGGGCCAAAGATTGGATACTTGAAGACCAGGGTGGTGAGAGCTCAAGGATCAGCCTGCAGAAAGAAGCTGGCTGGCAAGAGGTAAGCTTCAGAACAAAAGTCCCTTAAGCTTGAGTAGTACTTCTTGAAGTGTGATCCTCAGACCAGCACCATCAGCATCACCTGGGAACTTATTATAAGTGTGAATTACCAGGCCTCGTCCAAAATTTATTGAAGCAGAAGCTTGGTGTTTTAACAAACCCTTAAAGGGATTCTGATGCATGCGTAAGCATGAAATCTACTGCCTTGGAGGACTGAAGAAAACAGGAAGCGGAATTAAGAACTGAGTTAAAGAATCAGGCAGTGTCCCCTGAGGGAGCCCAGAACAATCACACATCACAGCAGCATATATCAATCTATTCAAAGCATGATGGAGCCTGCTGGTCAGAAGTGGTGGTGGGGAATGAAAAGGGAGGCCAGTAGCTTCAGAGGTGTGGTCTATAGGCAACAATCTTTTGTTCCCTGCACCCCTACACCCTTTCCCAGAGGCCTTCTTTTTAAGAACTGCTAAGGGAAGCACATCAGAGGGTCTTGAGATAAAGGAGGTAGGCTGGCTATGCTAGGGCACTGCCCATGGCCTTCTATTTTCACCAGGTACCGCATACTGTCACTAAATTTCACTGTGAGAAAGATGAGAAGGAAAGCTAAGTTAACTGAAGGCTCCCAAGGTGTTGCACGCTGTGCTAAGTGTTCATGTAAATTGCAGCTTATTTAATTCTCACAGTATTTCACTCACGGAAGAAGCGCTATTGTTGCTATTATACACATGAGAAACCAGACGCTCGGAAAGCTTAGGCGAGTTGTGCAAGGTCACACAGTTCAGAAGGAATCACTCAGGATCCAAACCTTAGTCTTTGTGACTCCAAACCCCACACTTCTCACACTAGTGTAGCCCCTAACATGAAGGTCCTTGCGATCTTCTCATTTTGTAGCCATTCCAAAGCCATGCCTTTGTGATTGTCCATACACAGGTAACCTGGAAATATTGAGTGAGTAAATAAATAAGTAAAGAGAAGGGTTAGTGACAGAATTTAAATCTTAACTTTTAAGCAAATCCTTTTGTGCTTCTCAAACGAATTTGCTTTCAATGCCATTGAGGTTTCTTACTGGTGTGCCAGGGTTAACCACATTTTCTTGGTGGGCAGGAATACAAAGGAGAAGGTCCCTAGGTCCCCTAAGCCCTCCCCATTTCCTTTCTTTCTCCTACCCTTACAAGATCTGTACTTTCGTCTTCCATACATAGTGGATATAAACTGTAAGATTTTGTTTGGGGAAGTAGTTCTGCTGCCAAAAATAATTTTGAAAAATGAAAAATCTAGAACATTTCCCCCACTTTATAGGAGAGGGAACAAAGTCCCATAAAGGCAAACTGACTTGTCCAGGATTACTGTTGTTTTCTTTAGTAGTATAATTAGAACTTAAAGCCAGGATGCTACAAACATTCTTTTTTTCATAATGAAATAATACAATTTATTTTTTAAGAATGAGGAAAAAGGAATTTAGATTTCTTTTTTATTGAAAATTTAAAAATGGTAATTTGCTTGAGGGCACTTACTGCGTGCCAGTCACTGTGCTAAATAGTTCATATGAATGTGAGTAATTTTAGTTCATTCCTTATAGTAGCCCTATGAAATAGGTACTATTGCTATCCTCATTTTACAAAGGTAAAACTGAGATTTAGAAGGATTAAATAAATTTTCTGAGATTGTAGAATCAGAAAATGGCAGAGTTGATATTTCAATCTAAAATATCTGATTGTAGTTTTCATATTCTTAATAACATTGCCATATTACAAATGTCTATATTGCAAAACAGTCTACAATGATAGTTTCCAATCTAGAGCTCATGGGCCAAATCTGGCCTGCTGCTTGTTTTTGTAAATTTATTCTTATTGGTACATAAATATGCCCAACATGTTACACTGGCTTATTTTAGTAGTTATGGCAGAGGCTTCAAATAAAATATTTACTAACTGGCACTTTCTTGAAATAGTTTACCAATCCCTGGTCTATAGGTATCAACTTAAACTGTTTTTAGATGCTGAAAGTCATCAGAAATATATCCAGGATTTGCAGAAGAGGAAGACACTGTGTGCCCACTCAGTGAATTGCTTAATGAATAATACAAACTCTGAAGCCTGGCATAGCTGGCTTCCTGCAGCTTTTACTATGTTGACTCAAGTGTCTATATATGAACTGCTTCTTGTTGTCTTTCATGAGTCAGAGCAGAGACCTTATCCTTTCCCCTCCCTGTCATAAATGCTTTAGAGCCTGGACTTGGATCCCAGCTTAATGGGTTTGGTCCTTTCCTTCCCCTTCTAACTTAAAGGTCCACAATTTTCCAAGTGGGGGAAGAAGCAGATAACCCCAGAAACTACCGTGTCCTGATCCAAATTCCTTGATCATTGAGCATTTCTGAGACACCTGAGGCTGGTGGCTTCTCCATTCTTCTGACTGATGCTCCTACTTGGTTTAGCATGGGTTGCACTTTATGCAATAGCTCCTAAGTGTCTAGGTACCTTTAACCACCTCCACGAGTTTATGACCCAGACTTTGCCCCACCAGCTCAGTCTTTGAAAGTCCTCCTCCCTGGACCCTGCCCCAGACACTTTAAATTCAGGAAAGAAAAATGTGTTGAGCCTGCCTAGAGAACAGCATCTGCTCCAAGCCAAGGTCTCCTCATCATAAAGTAAGAATACTAGGCGGTAGAACCGCCATTATACCTGTCTCTTTTCTATACCTGGGTCTGGTAGGTAGATGCAGTCCTTTCCAAAAAGGCATGCAGTTCTCCATCTTTTTTCCACTTATTCTTTCTTTATACTTCACATCTTTGAAACCTCTTTCTCTAACACTTAATATCAAGAATGTGCTTTCTTCATGGAATGCTAAACATGACAATTTATACAGCTGGGAAGGTCTGTAGCTAGCTCAAGACCCTTGTATGAATAGAATGGCTGAGGCCCAGAGAAGAGAAGAACCTGGGTCAAGCCTATATAGCTGATTACTGCCAGAGCCAGCCGGCACTTGAACCTAGGTCACTTGACTCAGGCCAGTGATTTTTTTCACTAGTTTTTCTTTCCAACATAAGCAAGGATGGCCTTTGGTTTTAAACAAATCCAGATTTCAGTTTCACTCAGAAATTTTAGAGCCCTGCTTTTTCAGTCTACTTTTTAAAAGCATAATATTTCCAGTTCTTCTGGATCTTTTTGTCTTGAGGAGGCTGACTTATATTAATCCAGGCTATCTTCTAGTTGTATCCAGTCTACTCTATGGAAACTGATGATAATACAGCTCTTGGGTTTCACACTAGGAGCTTACTAGAAATGGCAGAAGCAGAAGTAATATACATCAAGAATTATCTAGCAGAGACTGGTAGACAGCAGGCACTCAATAATTGTGAAGTCACTTTCCTCACCACAAAAGGGTTCTCTGATTCTCCCCTAAGCAACACAGTGTGGTAGTGTATGGTGGTTAAGAGTCTAGGCAGACCCAGTAAAATTCTCTCTTTTACCTCCTAATTATGTGACCTTGAGCAAGTTACCTTCTCTCTTAGAGCCTGGTTTTCTTCGGTTGTAAAATAAGGAGAATTAGTGTCCATTTCTGAAGGTATCAGGACACTTAAATGACAGGATGCATGTAAAATGGTTAACATAGGGCCTGGCATTTAGAAAGTTCTTTGTTGTATTACCAGTTTTATTTTCCTTTATTACCAAGAAACCCTGCCCTCAGGATAACAGGCAGAGCTGATAACTGTTTCACAGCAAGAAGGGAAAAAAATTGGTATGGAGGGTGCTCTTCCTAAATCTAGTAATACTTACAAAGGACCCCATTTCATAAATGGGGCTATTGGAATCCCTCCTGGAGCTTTGACTAGCCACACTGACAGTACATTCTCCTCCTGCTTTCATCAAAGGCCAACTAGCAAGCTGCGATAACAGAAATGCAGCCCACCCCCTTGTAATTCCTCCTGAGATCCTAACCGGGATTTGGGAAACACCCGGATATGGTCAAAGAACCGTCCCGGGTTTTGTACCAAACCAGACCGGAACAAGACATTCCAGTAGTTTAGTTTCTGGAAAGGACAGCACCCAGCACTACCCCCTCCTCTATTCACCCTACCCCAGTAACACTCGCCAGATTGGAGCCCTGGACTTAATTTATGAGAAAGGCCCTGTAACCCAGGATACTGAGTGAGCAGGGCTGGCAGACTCACGCTGGGGTCTGCAGTTCAGCATCACTAGGCTGCTCACATGAATATAGAAGGGTTTTCTCTAGCAAAGGTAAGCTTTCTTTTCTCTCTTTCTAAACCCTACCTTACCTTCCTTTCTTTGTAAAAAACTTTTATTCATCTGGGTTTAGGGGAGTCCTGGGCCACTGAAGAGAAATTAAGTTGCTAAAAAGTTAAAGGAATCTTGGCTGGGTCCTCAGGGAAGTTAAAGCGAACAATAGGCTTCTTTTGTTCCTGTCTTCAAAATGGCCAGGACCACACTGGCTTGACTGCTTCAGGGACAATCCTGGAGTTGTAGAGAGGAGTTATTTTTTTCCGTTGAAATAGTATGCTGATTTTCCATTTCACAGGTTGAGGGGTTTGTTGATGTGATGGATCTGAGGACTACATAAATGAGAGGTTCAAGCACTTAAAAACAACTACCTGGTTTTATGTTTTGAGATCCAAATTGGCATAGAATAAACAAATAAATGATAGGTGAACTACTATCAGCTTAAAATCGAAATTATTTGTCATAATTAGTGTCTAAAGAGCAGAAATATTTTAGCAAACATGGGTTCAAATTCTGGCTTTGGCAGTAACTGCCTGCTTGACTTTGAGTAAATCCCTTCACTCATCTGGTCTGTTTTCTATACGTCACATTAAGGGGTTGAAAAAACATAGTTTCTAAACATCTTTATGGATGTATGAATCTATGAGGCATTCAATTTTTTTACTGAACATCTATTGCACTCAAACTTTTTGCTTGGGTCTCAAATATCCATTTTTTGAGCCTCAAAACAATCCTGTAAGATAAATATCATCCTCATTTCTTGGATTGAAAATAAAAGTGAGGCTCAAATAGATGAAAGTGATTTGTCGAGAGACCACATAGCTATTACAGTCAAGAGACAGGATTTGAATGCAGGCCTTTTGGTTTCAAATTAGTATGCTTTCCATGATACCACAACTGGAGTGTGTGGAGGTAAAGCAATCTCATTAGTATAAATGGAAAATATGTAGTGAAATCATATTTTCTTAGGAATGGTATGGTAATGATATGCTGGACATGATTACCAGCCTGGGGGGTCAAGATTCTTAGGTTCCAGTATCAGGATTTCAGGTGAGCCCCTTCCTCACTAAGTCTCATTTAATCACCTATGACATTCTAGGATACAGTGATACTGATTAAAGAATAATATAAATTTTATTCATATTATCCCAAACCCTGTGTAGCTTTTAACATTCTAGTTTCCCTCCTAGTAAAGATAAGCCCATACCCAAGGAAGGTGACAAAATCCTCATTTGGAATGTATTTTGAGACACAGGGTGAAGAAATAACCAAAAATCATTAAGAAAGCAGAGGACCAAAATGGATGGAGGCTTTTATTTTGTTGAGATTGGAAACAGGATCTAAAATATAACTCAGCATTCCTGCATTCATTTGAGTGATCCTTTGTTTAATATGAGTCTGTCCATCTCAGTCTAACACAACTGAGAAAAAGAGATTGAGAGAGAGAAAAGAGCATTATCACATTACAGGAACAACTTGCAAATTATAGGGAAAATGGTGATGCAAATTGTTATGGATCATGGTAACCAGGCCCAGGTGATGTTGGGATTATAGGAAGGTAGGGTAAAGGTACAGGAGGCTTGATTTGTTGTTGGCTGATTTTCACCCCAGGCTGGTCTCAGTGTATATTAACTATACTATGTCTAATACCAAGTAGAGAAGACATTCATTTTCTGCCTCTCTCTCTCTCTCTCTTTCTCTCTTTCTCTCTTCTTCTGCCCTCTCTGTTTTTACTTTGTCCCAGGATGCTGGCTCACTTTACCTACTTCATTTGTCATTTTATGTTTCCCTTTCACTTTTTCTCCTCAGTCTGGCCTTTCTCTAAGACTTCTTCCTGTGCACTCAGCTGAGAGAAAGTACCCGTGCCCAAGTGAAAGTTTACATAGGGCTTTCACATCCTTCATCTCATATGATCTTCTTAGCAAACTAATGAGGAACCCAAAGCATAGATTATCTTCATTTACAAGATGAGGAAACTAAGGCTCAGGAAATTAGATGACTTACTTGATGTCATACAACTAATAAATGATGATCTCAGAACTAGAATCTATTTTTCTAGAATTTAAAATCTTTCAATTTTATCATGAAATATCTAAATGATTTTAAAGAAATTTTATGGATTTTCTCTTTCTTCTGTTTTTTTTTAAAAAAATTCTTACCTGAGGATATATTTTTTATTGATTTTAGAGAATTGTACACCTGAAACCTATGTAACTAAAAAAATATTAATCCTCATCCAGAGATATGTTTCTATTGATTTTTTTCCTTTGAGAGAGAGAGAGAGAGGAGGGGGAGAGAGAGATGAGAGATAAACATCGATCAGTTGCCTCCCAACTGGGGATTAAACCCTCAACCTAGGTATGTTCCTTGACCAGGAGTTGAACCCACAACCTTTTGGTGAATGGGATGATGTTCCAACCAACTGAGCCACCCAACCAGGGCTCTTTTTTCTGTTTTAATAGTTTAAGACAAAATCAAATTAAAAAAATGACAACAATTGCAACAACAAATGCAATTTGGGGAAGAAAAAAGGTCGGTGACTGACAGAAAGAAAACTGGTAATATTTGTCAGATGCCTACTAAGTCTCTGATTCTAGTCCTTTCAAACATAACTGAAAGCACTACTCAAACTTCAGTTTGTCTAACTCAAAATTTCTGGCTCCTTTCATTATATCACATTGCTCCCAAAGAGACTAATCTCAACCATATTCTTGTACCCGTATGCTTTGTGTGTGCTACTGTATATATGAACTTTTGAGCATGTACGTGTTATAGCTATCCATAAAATGTTAAAGCTCTGGGATCCTGGCAAGCTTTATTTCTAAAGCTATTTCCTCATCTGTACTAATAATAGCCACTAATACTTTTTGATCACTTGTGTACTTGACCACATATTTGTATTCTATGCAGTTGCAGATCTTAATTCATTTAATCCTCACACTACTTGAGGTGTAACTAATAGTATTAATTTCATTTCAAAGATAAAACTCTATGGCTACATAAGTAAAGCAATTTATCAAGTCACAGAGCTAGGAAAAGTGGAGTCAGGATTAGTTTAGGTAATCTGGTTCCAAAGACTATGCTCTAGAAGCAAAATGGGGAGGACAATCCTTATCTCACAAGATTTTGATAATTAAATGAGAAGGCGGATATGAAAAACGTACTGTAAAGTGGAATGTGATAGGCAAACATTGACTGGCACGGTTTTCCCCCAGGTTTTATTGTCTAGCTCTTTTGGTCATTAGTCACCTCTGAATGCTTATTCATTGTATGCTGAAGATCTGTACCAGGGTATTTGGGGAATATTTTCAGGGTTACTATGTGCTTCTCCAATTGTGAAACTCTTACCTGGGACAGTTTTCTCCCTAGATAAGTGAGTTTAAGGTACAACGACCTTTTTGGCATATTCTTGAAAAAAAAAAAGCTTGAAGGAAAGCCGTGTTGCATTCAGACTCTCATTGAACCAGGGACACTTCCTCCATATTGAAGGTTCTAAGGCATGGCTATTTATTTGACCTTATGTGGTACTATATGTAGGTGCATGTGAATGCACCTGTGTTTCATCAGTAAATGGAAATACTGACAAAGTATGAGACCTGCAAAGTGTCTTTGAAAACTCTTTATATAAAACTATATAAAATAGTTTTTGTAGTCCCACCTTTTTGCATTTCATTATTTTATTAAACATCTACGACACCAAAAAGGTAAGAACTATGTAGTCCACCTCTATTATTTTATATATGGGGAAACTGAGACTCATTAAGGTATAGTAGCTTTCTTAAAGTCACTCTGTATACCAGTGGTGAACTTGAACTAGAACCAGCTGGTGGGAAAATATATGTTTGTGTCACTTCATGTCACTTTAGCAGTAGCTGTTTATGGTACACCTATAGGGCCTATATCACCATGTCTGGCAATAGATGCACAAAGACGTCTAAGACATGACATTCACCCTCAAGGAGTTTTTAGGTCAATCTGGAAAATAAACACAGTTCATGAGGCAGATCATAGATAGGAATGTAACAATAATACAAAGTCTGGCTTAATGAAACTGGGTAGTATAGGGAATACGTGGTCCTTTAGAAGACAGTGATATGAAAAGGCTAAAGGGGACCTTCTGGGGAAGTTAAGATTTAAGGTAGCTCTTAGAGTAGAAATACAGAATGTAGGATATGGGGGAGACAGTAGCCAGGAGGCAGAAGGAAGAAGAAAGACACCAGAAGTTACTGTCTATTTTGTTCTAAGCATTAATTGTATT
Source organism: Mormoops blainvillei (assembly GCA_004026545.1). NCBI lineage: Eukaryota > Metazoa > Chordata > Mammalia > Chiroptera > Mormoopidae > Mormoops > Mormoops blainvillei. The sequence continues at coordinate 19,879 of PVJD01003668.1, read as the reverse complement.
CTGTCCCTTTCATGTAAGTTTTCTAATTTATTTCTTCAAAACTGATATTATTATACATATTTTATAGGTAAGAAAACAGGTTCATAGCAATTAAGTATTATACAATTCTACACAAGTGGTCAGTGGAAGATCCAGGTTTTGGAAAGAGAAACCCAAGAACAAGTTCTCCCTTGTATCAAGAACTTTCTGCCAAATGTCATATGGAGGTTGGGGATTAATACTTGTACTAGTGTTGTGTGTAGAGGAGACTGAGATTTTGTAGGGAATTCTCCAGGTATGTTTATTAATCAGGGTCAATATCTAGGCATAGTCAAGGTAAATATTTGGGTATTTCCTGTCTATATGTAAGTCTGTGCATATCTTTGATTTTCTGTTTTGATTAATTGTCCCTATCTCATGTGTTTAAGATGAAGACTTAATGAAATAATTTATATAAATCATTGAACATGGTGTTTAGTATGTTGTAATCTCTCAATGAATGGTAACTACTATATTTATTATCATCATTATGAATGATATTGATTAGATGTATTTTTGCCTATATGTGTGTGTGTGTTTCTAGAAATGATCAAAACTATATGTGATTGTATGTTTCATAGTATATGGGATTTCCCCAGATATGGTTATAGTTATAGATGTTCAAGTGTTCTCTGTGTATATTTATGTGTGTGTGCAAGTATGTTTCCTGGAAGGTAGTATGGCATGGTGATTAAGAACATAGACACTTGACCCATACTTCCCGGACTGACAGCCCAACTCTGTCAGTTGTTAACTAGGTGACCTTGGACAAATTACTTTACACTTCTGTTCTGAAGTTTTTCTTTCTGTAATATCGGGATTATAATGCTATCTTCTTCATAGTTTTGTTGTGAGGATTAAATGATTTAATCTATGTAAAACACTTAAAAAACTGTTTGGCCTGCTGTGCACACATGACAAACATTGATTGATTATTATTGTTATTATTCTGAAAGTGACAAAGTTTCTGTTTGATAGCGTGGTTCTATATATGTATGTAAGTATGTACAGATCTTCTTTTGGGTAAGATTTCATGTGCCTATGTGTATGCAAGTGTATGTATATGTGCATTTATATTATGTTGTTTGTGTTTCTAAATTTGACTGTAGCTGTTTATTGTATGACTGAGTGCTTTATCCCAGCCCCAAGAAGTCTAACCTCATGGCTGATGTACTGGAGTGAGAGGCTAGAGACTTAGTTCTGACTGACTCAGGATTGGACCCATGAAATGAGTTTGTACATAGCAGAGAATCAGCAGAGAACATTTCTTATAAGTTAGTATTTCTACAACATGTTCTCATTTGTTTTGTTTCATTTTTTACTTTTTTCCATGTTTTTAACTTTTTGTTATTCACATGCAGAAAAGCACACAAATGCTGTTTATAGCTCAGTATATTTTCACAAACTGAACACACTCATGTTACCAGTATGTAGATCAAGAAACAGAAATTATTTAGAAACATTTCCCCTCTTCCCTTCCCAGTGACTGATCACTACCTCAAGGGCAAACAAACACTATTTTGGCTTATGGAAGCGTAGGTTATTTTTGCCTGATTTTGTTTACATAAATGAAATAATAGAGTATGTATTCTTTTGTGTCTGATTTATTTCTGCAACATTTTGTTCAAGAGAGGCATGTATATTTTCGTGTGTAATTGTGGTTTGTTCACTATCATTGTCGTATAAAAGTCTATTGTATAAATAAAACACAATTTACTGATCCATTCTAGTGTTCATGGACATTTTGGTTGTTTCCATTTGGGGTCTATTAACATTCTAGTAAATGTCTTTTAGTGAATTCTCATTTGTTTTTAAGCACATATCTTAGGGGGTGGAAGGTGGCAACAACGAAAATAGAGGCACAAAGAAAATTAGTGACTTGATTTAGGTGCTGAGTGAGTCAGTGGTCCAATCAGGCTTCTGGTGCCTGTTTCCTGATTCTTGAGCCAAGGTAAAGGAACTGGATCCAGATTTTTCTTTTGAAGGAAGTGATGCATAATTATCAGTATAAGTGACTGTTTAACTTTGCCCTCCAAAGTCCAGTGTGTACAGATCATTGAACACTTGTTGAACGGAAAATAATCAGGTAAAGTATAGATTCTGGGGTAATTTGTCCTTGCTTTCTCAGTCATTCCACCTGGCTCTTGCCCCTTTAATTTCCAGACACATGCAAAACCCTTTTGTTCTCTTTCTTGCATGCCAGGAACTATTCCTTTGCCTGTTTCCCAGAGTAATGTGGGCCATGGAGGCAGGCCATCTCCTCTGGGTTCTGCTGTTCATACAACCCTTGTGGCTCCGACTGACTGATGGGGCTACTCGAGTCTACTACCTGGGCATTCAGGACGTGCAGTGGAACTACGCTCCCAAGGGAAGGAATGTCATCACGAACCAGCCTCTGGAAAGTGACACGTAGGTTTAATCTCTTGTGGAATTAGAGCTGGAGTTGGGGGGCATCCTTGAAGTCAGGAGGTAGCCTCTCGAAGACCTTTTCCAAGGGTGTGTTAGCAGTCAGTTACTGATCTCTCTGGACCATACACTGAGTGGCATGTTTGCTGAGAAAAAGGATAGTTGACTCAAGAGCTAGAATTCCATGTAGAGTCTGCTTTTCCACACCAAGGTGTCTCAGCATTTTTAGGGTCCTAATGGTAATTTCATATTCCTTTGGTGCTAAGATGATATCCACAATGCTGTTTAAAAACAGTTCTTTAGCTTTTAAAAAAATAAAGAAACACAAAATATATACAGTGTTTGTAGGATGTGTGTGGTGGAACTATACTAATTTCAGATATGTATATGTAAAAATGAGAAAAAATAAAGTCTTAGAATGAAAGAAAGAATAATAATAGGTATCACTTGTGTAATACTCTTCTTGTGATGGATACCATACTAGACATCTACATACTTAGCCTCACCTAATTCTTCCAAAAGCTCTAGGAAGTTTGTCTGAATATCCCCATCTTTTAGATGAGAAAGCTTAGGGTTAGGGGACATCAAATAACTCAAGTCCCATAGCTAATAAATGTAAGAGCTAGGATTTGAACTTGGGTAATGTGGATGCAAAATTGTACTCTTCTCACCATTTTACCTCTCATAGACCCCACAGGATTAACTTTTCTTTTTTTTTTTAGATGTCTTTTGCTTTATTTTTGTCCTGAATTATTTGAAGAAAAAAGTCTGGGGAGATAGCAAAGGAATGCAACTTTTTCAAATTAAAGTATAATTGGCATACGATATTATATTAGTTGACCTGGAGGGTATTATGCTAAGTGAAATAAGTTAGATGAAGACAAATATTGCATGATTTCATTTATATTTGGAATTTTTAAAGAATCAAAACATATGAGCAAACAAAATGAAACAAAAAACAAACTCATAAAAACAAAGATCAAACTGATGGTGGATTAACTTTTCTTGATTTTAGAGCCTTCCAAATGCTTCAAAAATATGTCTTTTTAAAAAGTGAATGACTGTATTAAAGAATCTTTTCTGATCACGAATCACAGTTTCTCCAAAGACTGAGTCTTCCAAAGTTCACTGTAACATCTCAGAGCCCTCTAGGAAGAATTAAAGTAAGAAAAGCAGCTCTTTTTTGACAAATCACTTTTCTATCCATCTAGTTTTGAAGTTACAGAATGTTTGTTTTAAAATTGTTCTTGACGGATAACTTGTTATCCCCTCATCCATGATATTTTGAAGTAGTAGTTAACATTTGTTAAGTTTTTACTATTTTCCAGGCACTGTCGTAAACTCTTTATATATTTTAATTATTTTACCACCAGCAACACCTGTCCAAGTTTAGTACTGTGATTATCTCCATTTTACAGATTGGGAAATTGTGTACAGCAAAGCTACATAAATTGCTCAAAGTCCCACAGATTTGGAAGTGGTAATATCAGCATGTAATTGAACTATCCTGGCTCCAGAGCTTGAGACCTTAACCATTACACTATAAAACCTCCCATATATAGCAGGGTGATACTAAGTCAGACAACATGGGTAAGGAGTTGGTCACTTAAAAGGGACTTGTCCTTAGCTGATTGTGTCCCCATTACTATATGTTAAATTGAAGCATGTGAAATTGCCTTATTTGTAGGCTAAAAGTGGTCAAATATCACCAATTTCATATGCTTTCACTTAATACTTCCCATTGTCAAACTAGACTCTAACTTAAAGCTTTCGTGTTGTGATCAGTATGTCTCATTTCCTCTTGTTCTGCCCTAAACAAAGACGGACACTTTTTGGTCAGCCTCCTCTGGAAAATAACCCTCCACAGATTTGAAGATTGTGGAAAAGTGACTCTCTTTCTGCCTTCCCAGAGTAGCTTCCAGCTTCCTAAAATCTGACAAGAACCGGATAGGGAGCAGCTACAAGAAGACCATCTACAAAGAATACAGCGATGGCTCATACATGCATGAAATGGCCCAGCCTGCCTGGTTGGGCTTCCTGGGGCCAGTGTTGCAGGCTGAGGTGGGAGATGTCATCCTTATCCACCTGAAGAATTTTGCCTCTCGTCCCTATACCATCCATCCCCATGGTGTTTTCTATGAGAAAGACTCAGAAGGTAAATAGATACAGAGGGTTCATAGAAAGGCTCATAGATACAGAGAACAAACTAATGGTTGCCATAGTGGAGGGGGTTGGGTGACTGGATGAAAAATGTTAAGGGATAAAGAAATACAAACTGGTAGTTACAAAGTAGTCATGAGGATGTGAAGTACAGCATAGGGAATATAGTCAATAATATTGTAATAACAATGTATGGTATCACGTGGGTACTGGAAATATCAGGAGGGACACTTTGTAAGTTATATAAATTTCTAACCACTATGCTGTAAACCTGAAACTAATATAACATTGAATGTCAATTGTGACTGAAAAATGAAAAATAAAAATACAAATCTGCCTTTTACCACAAAGAATTACTTAAATGGCATTTCCATAAAATAATTTTGGTTTGAAAAGAGAAGAGTTTGCTCTGAGTATAAGGGAACATTATTCTAGGGTCAGAGTCTTCCAAAAGGTTTAATTTTTTTTTTCTTAAGAGGGAGTTCAGTTTACTCATTTGTATCTCTCACTATCCCAGGTCAGTGACCTATAATACAGACACTACGGTGACTGAGGGAAATAGAAACGGAAATTAGAAAGTCCTCACTTGGCCACCACTTCTCTCTGTATGACCTCTGGCAAATTATTTTTCCTCAGTTTCTTTCATTAAATGGGGAAGTGGACCAACTGATCATTAAGTTGCCTTTAAAATAAAATTCTGTGATTGTTTTCAAAAGCCAGTGCTTGCAGAAAGAGAATTCTGTTTTTTTTTCCTGTGCCTCCATGCCACTGGCTTTGCACTAGCTTACTACTAGTAGTTTTTGTGGCCACAACTCCTTCCCCAGTGGCTACCACTTCTCTGCACATTGTTGATGTGAGGTCTGAGGTTCTTTAGCTAGATATTACCTGAATCGGTGCCCTCCTCAGGTTGTGTGTAGTACTGTGCTGGACCACAGAACTTTACCTTTTCCACAAGACTGGACCTGGGTGTCTCATATGTCAGCTTTCTCTTTACTTCTTTATCTACCAGGCTCCCTCTACCCAGATGGCTCCTCTGGTCAGCTGAAAGCTGATGACTCTGTTCCCCCAGGAGGCTATCATATCTACAATTGGACAATTCCAGAAAGCCATGCACCCACTGATGCTGACCCAGCATGCCTCACCTGGATCTACCATTCTCATGTAGATGCTCCACGAGACATTGCAACTGGCCTCATTGGACCCCTTATCACCTGTAAAAGAGGTATAAGCTCCAAGGGTGACCTATGAGATGCAGTTTGGAATATCTGTGGGAAGCAGCGATTTAGTTGAACTGCCTACATATTAAGCAGCAGCCTGAGGAGTGTTAATTCAGAACCATTGTTTATCAGCAAGGATAAACAATGCTAAACTCCCTTTCACTATTCTTTTTTTTAATCCTCACCTGAGAACATGCTTATTGATTTTAGAGAAGCAAGAAGGGATGGAAAGAGAGAGGGAGAAAAGCATTGACAGGAGAGAGAAACATTGATTGGTTGCCTCTTGTATGTGCCCTAACTAGGGACTAAACCTGCAACCTGGGTATGTGCCCTGACCAGGAATCGAATCCATGACCTTTTGGTACAGGGAAATGATGCTCAACCAGCTGAGCCACACCGTCCAGGGCCCTTTTCACTATTCTTTTGTATTACATTACCTTTTTTTCCTAACAAAAAACCCTTTTCTACCTTTTAAATTTTTTTTCTAATCACTTAAAAATTTGAATTAGTAACGATGGGAGTCAGGTCACATAAAAGTAAGTTATGTGGTAAGAATTTAAGTTTGGATAGTATTGAAAGTGTAGCCATCAGTATTTGGGGAAGACTGTGGACATGGCTGGAAACAATGTATGTTTAAGGTATACAGTAAGGCCTGAAGACCCAGATGTTGCAAGAGGGTGGTCAGTTTAATGCCCTGGTTGAGGAAATATCCATCTGCTTTTCTGTTGCTGACAAACTCTCTTTTTAAACACTTTTATTGTATTTTTCCATTACCATTTAGCCCCCTTATAACGCCTCCCTGCAGCAATCACCACCCTGTTGTCCATGTCCATGAGTCCTTTTTACTTTTTGCTTGCTCCCTCCACCCCCTAACCCTCCCCCAATAGCTGTCATCCTGCTCTCCATCTATGAGTCTGCCCCCGTTTTCCTTGTTAGTTCAGTTTGTTCCTTAGGCTACCTCTCTTCCTATTTCTTTCTTACAAATACCCCTTGCGGTTTATTGTCGCTAAGGATAAGAGGTTTTTAAGGGCATCTTTTTTCCTTGTACTAGGGACCTTGAATGGGAACTCCCCTCCTCGGCGGCAAGATGTGGACAATTATTTCTTCCTGCTCTTCAGCGTGGTAGACGAGAATCTTAGCTGGCATATCGATGAGAACATTGCTACTTACTGCTCAGACCCTGCCTCAGTGGACAAAGAAGATGGGGCGTTTCAAGAGAGTAATAGGATGCATGGTGAGCTGGGATGCAGTGGCCACACTGTGACACTAAACGCAGATGAAGGGTCTTCACCGGGCCTAGCATTTGTTGGGTGCTTTCACATACTGGTCCCTTTTAATCCTTACAAAGACCAGGAGTAGCAGGTAGCTTTATCTTGTTTTTATGTATGAGGAAATTGAGGATTACACAGTAGATAAATGGCACAGCTAAAATTCCAATCCTAATCTGTCTAACTGCATACAGTGCTCTTGCCATTAGGTACCCTGTCTCCTCAATGTGGAATAGCCCAGGGTGTTGACTCCATATGCTCAGTCACTTTGGTGAGGGTTGTCCACTGATGTAATCAATTAACATTTCTTTGTTGTGGAAAGGATGCAAGCTGGAAGAATTACCTACTTTGTGAGGAAAAATGATTGTCTCTGAGAGAATCCACCATGTTAATTAAATTTAAAACTAAGTAAAGGCATAAAAGCCCTGAGATATGGGCAGAGAAGCGATTTTTAGGAAAAGAAACAAGTTACTTTTGCTTTTGTTTAATTAAGGGAGTGATTTATTTACCTTTGGTAACACTTTGAGTCTGGCTCAAAGTCAGACTGCCTCAAGGAGAAGTAAAAATTCAGGGGGAAGATGTAACGGATGACTTGGACAGCTCAAATTTCTTTTGGATTTTATACCAATTGCTTATAATAACCATGGTAATTAGTCAGCTAATTTGACAATTGTCCTATGGAAATTTTAGAAGGAAATTGGCCTGGAAGGAAAGAATGGCCTACAAAATAAACCGCATTCCTTAAAAAACTTCCTCAGATTGTTGGGTTGGAACCTTGGCTCTACCACCTAATAGCTCTGTGGCCTTGGGGGAGAGTAACTTTACCTCTCTAAGCCTTAGTTTTCTCACTTTTTGCATGAGACCATTGATATCTGCCTATTTCCTAAGGTTTTTTGTAAGATTTAAATGATATAATGCATATTGTCAGCACAGTGTGCTCTTTAAAACCTCATGTAAATGTTACTTATTATTATTGTCAGATGGTAAGGTTTTTCCCATTGGGCTGTCCTTTTGTAGCTCTGATATTTTCTTTGGACTTTCTTTTTCAGCAATCAATGGCTTTGTATTTGGGAACCTACCAGAGCTGAAAATGTGTGCACAGGAACGTGTGGCCTGGCACTTGTTTGGCATGGGCAATGAAGTAGATGTCCACACAGCTTTCTTCCATGGACAGATGTTGACCATCCGGGGCCACCGCACTGATGTGGCTCACATCTTTCCAGCCACCTTTGTGACTGCTGAGATGGTGCCTCAGAAACTTGGCACCTGGTTAATTAGCTGTCAAGTGAATAGTCACTTGCGAGGTGAGATCCAATACCTCTGACACTTGAGGTATGGGAGGAAGGTGGCAATATGGTCATCAGGAGCCTGGGATTCAGGATAGGTCTTTCAGGTGAGACAGCTAGGAAAACAGGTTGAAAGACTAGATTAGTATTCTTTCCTGGCTCAGCCATTAACTTGAAGGCTGACCTCAGGCATATCTCTATGGGTTTCATCTTCTTCATTTGTAACATAAAGTGATATAGGGGTTGGTGATTAATAAATGGACTTTTAAGCATATATACATGTATATATGTGTGTGTGTCTGTATATACATGAGTATATATATATGTGTGTGTGTGTGTGTGTGTGTGTGCATAAACACACACGCACTCAGAGTCCTAAGGAATTAAGACCTGAAGTTATTTGCAACTGATTGAATAAGGAATAAAGGGGAGATTAGTTTAAAAAGTATACGTTTTCTGCAGGAGATCACAGAGTACTGTGAGCAAGTGCTAACACTAGTTGGGACCCAACAGAAATATGAGAAGAAGATGATTTTCATAGGGAAAATATTTGAAGTAATGGCACAGTACATTGAGGAGCATTAGAGGAGGGGAGGAATATATGAGGCAATGGAAAGAGCACTAGATAAGTGATTAGATGGTTGCAGTTGTCTCAGCTCTGTGAAAAACTCACTGTAGTAACTTTGAAAAAGTCCCTTTCAATTTCTAGGAAATTTCCATTGGAAATGGAAATTCCAATGGAAATTTCCTAGAAATTTCCTCTTCAGCTGTCATTTTCTAGGATTATTTAATATATGGTAAATTAGATGGATGTCAGGAAACTGATATGTGAGTGTGTGAAAATGGATTTGAGTAGGCAAGGAGTTATAAACTGGTAGGATCATGAGTCTGGAGTGGCAGGTTTTCCCCAATAGGGGCAAGTTGCCCATGCTTCATCACCTAGGGTCTACCCTCGGTCCCAAAGGCACTTGGGTGAGTATGAATCCAGAAGGTTAGGCATGCAGCACAATAGTAGAACAAGCAGCCTGTTCCACCAGTTGCTTAGTTAGCTTTGGTAAGTCATGCTATTTCTCTGAGCTTCTGTTTCCTCAACTGATGATTGCAATAACAATTCCTACCTCATAAAGTTGTAATAAGATTTTAGAAAGATAATGTTATTTTGAGTCTTAAAGACCAGGAGTAATGTTGAGATCAAACTAGTGGATATAAGAGAAGAAAATGAGTACTTTAATTTGCAATTAAAAGATAGGATCTTAAGTCTCAGCTCCACCACTGACCAGCTCTGTTATCTTGGGCAAATTACTTAACCTCTCTGATTTTTAGTTTTTTCAACCACAAAAGGGGATATTAAAAGTCTGTTTCAAAAACAAGTCTGTTTTACAGGGTGGTTATGAGGATTGAAAGAGATAACATATGTAAAGCACCTGACGCAGGACCTGGCCTGTATACTTATTCAATAAAAATAAATATCCTTTCCTCATCCTTTTTTTGTATCTCAGATTTCTGATTTACAATTTAAAATCCCTTTGAGGTTTTATAAGAATCAAATAAGATAATGATCTGAATTACCTCTATAAGATGCCAAGCGAACGTAAGACAATATCATCATTACCACTATAACTCAATGTAACATTTTTCACATTTTGGTGATACTACTTAGATTGTACATTTTAAAGACAGTCCTAAACCTGAACCTTCATCTCCATGTACAGGAGATGATCCATTATTTGGAGAGATTCCCTATTTACAAATTACTTACTCCTCTTCTTCTTTTTTAATTTGATGCTACCACCAGCCCAGTGTGGTATATTTCCTATTGTCTCCATTTAAAAAACAGGGGTTAAATTTTACATCTAAGAATTGACTTGCCTAAGGCCCTACAGATAGTGATAAGGCTTGGACTTGTACTCATGTATTCAGACTTCATGCCGTGTGATATTTGTACAGTGTAAGCCTTTGGCAAAGGAATGAACATCTGGTGAACGCATCAGTGGTGTTCAGCAGGAAAAAGTACTTTAATTCCCACCTGGGCTCCCTTTCTTTCATCTAGGTTCTTAAGGAGTGAGAAAAAAAATGTCTACTTTGGACATAGGGGTAAAGAGCCTACTGGTGGGTGGGAGGCAGAGACCTTAGGAGGAGAAAGGTGGGTTGTCTTGGAAGAAGACCTGTTGGTTGAAATGGAGTCAGCTATGATGTTCTTCTTCTAGATGGCATGCAAGCACTCTATGAGGTCAAGTCTTGCTCCATGGCCCCTCCGGTGAACCAACTAACAGGAAAAGTCCGGCAGTACTTTATTGAGGCCCATGAGATTCAGTGGGACTATGGCCCAACGGGTCACGACGGGAGTACTGGGAAAGATTTGAGGGAGCCCGGCAGGTAAGACACAGTGGGCTTCCTCCCTCTATACCTGGTTTCAGCCCTAGTCAGCCCTAGAACTATAACTCCTTCTCAGAAATCTCTCACTTTCACTTGAGGATCACAATCATTGTCTGACTGGAGCTACATGGCACAACTGTTAACTAAATCCTTTTGGCCCCTTGAAAAGCTTGCTTTGGGGGAGCTACAAAGCTTTTTGTGGGTTTATGGCATATCCCCAGCAAAAGGTCCTAGCAGTGTTTGAGATTGTTCCTGCTATAGTCCCAAGTGACATTCAGAAAAGGAGACCCTGTGGGACCAGATCAGTTGAAATGATATTTTTCCAACTCTCCTTTATTTTACCCATTATTTACCCCCTTGCACCTTCCTTTCTTTTTTCATAGTCTGAAGGAGGCATTTAAGCAGGAGTGTAAAAAGCACTCTGAGAAATGTAGGAAGGAGAAGCAACCTACCTTGTGGCCATTCCATAACCATCATTTTGGAGGAATTTATCCAAATTCTCCTGCTTCATCCATGACTCAGATTGGGCAAGATAGAGCAGGTTAGTTCCCTATTCAGTTGGTAGGCCTTGAGTTACACCTGCTCACTAAAATATCAGTGATGCTAGGTCTTTCGCAGAAGAAGCACTTGGTAGATGACTATGAGAGTTTCAGGGACTATCCTAAGGCACCCATCATGATTACTCTTCAAGCAAAAAAAAAAAAAAAAAAAGGAATCTACAGAAAACATAGGAAAGTAGGCAGTTGGGTCTCAGCATGACTTCTAGAATGTCTAACCGGGTTTGCTAAGCTAGTGGGTTTTCATTTTGGAATTAAGGATGTTCTTAATTAAGTGGAGAAAGAATCTTGAGTACCCGAAGGTGATTAAGGGCAGATGTAAGTTTTTGCAACTCAGAATGGCAGGATTGGTGCTAATGTCCAGAACTTACAAGCAAGAAGACTTCATCCTACTATAAAAAAATGACACTAATCATTAAAACTATCCAACAGCAAGGGGGATTGCTTTCTCTGAAAATGAGTTCCCTAATCTTGGAAAGGCCGAAGCAGAAGCTGCATATTCTTAGTGATGTTACCTTCAGTGGTTGGAAGCTAAACTGGATGATCTCTGAGGTCTTTCCTAATCATAAATAACCATTTGATGAGACTGAGGGTGATATTGGAGTCTATTTGATACATAATTAAATCATATGACATTTGTCTCCTTATATGCCAGTGGCCCAGATAAATTCTTCCAGAAGTGCTCTAGCCGAATTGGGGGCACTTACTGGAAAGTCCGATATGAAGCCTTCCAAGATGAAACATTCCAGGAAAAGGTTCAACTGGAGGAAGATGAGCATCTTGGAATCCTGGGTGAGGAATCCTTAACTTATGAAATTAATTGACTAGAGTCATGAGAACTGGGGAGGACTTAGAAACTGGAGCCTGAGGCAGCTCAGAGGCACACTGTAGACCTGCATCTCCCAAAGTGAGTACCAACAGATGAGTGTTCTGTGCAAAAGGGTGATGTTTTTGGAATTTGTCTTTTACATCTGGATTATTCAATTTGTTGGCATACAATTGCTCATAGTACTCTCTTACAATCTTTTCTTTCTATAGAATTGGTAGTAATGTCCCCGCTTTCATTTCTGATTTTATTAACTTGAGTTTTATCTCTTTTTTTCCTAGTCCATCTAGCTAAAGATTTGTCAATTTGTTGATCTTTCCAAAAAACCAACTTTCAGTTTTATTAATTTTCTTTATTGCTTTCTTAATTCTCTATTTAATTTATCATCGATGTATTTTCTTCTTTCTATTAGCTGTGGGTTTAGTTTGTTTTTCTTTTCCTGTTTTCTTCACTTGTAAAGTTGATTTGAGATCTTTCTTTCTTTTTAATATAAGTGTTCATAACTATAAATTTTCCCCTTAGCAGCACTTTCACTGCATCTCATGTTTTTGTATGTTATGTTTTCATTTTCATCTGCCTCTAAGTATTTTCTAATTTTCTGTGTGATTTTTTTCTTTGATTAATTGGTTCTTTAAAATTATGCTGCTTAATTTCCAAAATTTTTATTAATAAATTGTCCATTTTTTCTTCTTTTATTGATTTCAAACTTTATTCCATCGTGGTTGAAGAAGATAATTTATATGATATCTTTTAAAATCTATTGAGGCTTAATTTGTCCCATGTGCACTTGAGAGGAACATGTATTCTGTTGTTGTTTGGTAGAATTTCTGAATATGTTAGATCTAGTTGGTTTATTGTGTTATTTAAGTCTCCTATTTATTTACTCATCCTCTGTCTGGTAGTTTTATCTATTATTATGAGTGGGATATTGGTCCCCAGTCTTGATTAGCGGTGAAGCATTAAGTGTGGACATTGAGTAGAAACCATGCCAGAAGCTCTGAACTAGGGTTAGAGTCACCATAAGTCCTCAGGTTGTCTTGATATTTCTTGTTGGTCTCAAAAGTGACCCAAGGTAGGTTAGAGGTGGTGGGTAGTGGAGCAAAGAAAAATCCAATAGTCGTGGCTAGCCTAGTTAGTCCAGGGCCTTAATAGAAGATATAATAATTTTATATGCTCAAAATATATTTAGAATTGAGGCAAGCTCAGACACTTAGATTGGTCCTTCTAGGAAATGCAACTGTGGAAACTGGGGCAATAAAGGCAGGGGAAATGGAATTGGATTTGACAGTGGCGTGGAAGAAAGCCCTAGCTTTAGGTCTTGTCTCTGTTCCCAATCAGTCATTTGAATTTGAGATGAATTCTATTGCTCTGAGCTGCAATTTCCTCATCTGTAAAATGACAGTATCCCCTATTCTGTATACCTTAGAATGATATTTGAGGATCAAAATGAGATAATGGATTTTAATGTGTTTTTATGGCTATAAATTTCAATATACTTGGAAGGGATTATTCTTATTGAAAAAAGAGGTCTCTATCTTTTTCACATCCCTTTTCTTTTCCTTCCTTTTTTTCTGTTTCCCTCCTCCTTTGTCATACTTGTTTTCATTTCCATCGTTTCTCCTTCCCATTTAACAGGGCCAGTAATCCGGGCTGAGGTGGGTGACACCATCCAGGTGATCTTCTACAATCGTGCCTCCCAGCCATTCAGCATACAGCCTCATGGGGTCTTTTATGAGAAAGACTACGAGGGAACTACGTACAATGATGGTGAGCAGGCAGGGTCTCCAACTAATACGGGCTACAGATAATAGAAAGTAGCTCTAGAGGAAAAATAAGTAGAAAGTGAAGGAGAGGGAAGGAGGCAGAATTAATAGGCATGTGTGGATGTTGTGGAATAAATGTATGATATTATAGCAAGGCAGAGCTGGACTCAATAAGAGATATGTTTTAAATATTTTCTGATTATAAATATAACATATATGTATTATGGAATTTTAAAGATGTGAAAATTTATAAAATAACTAAAATCATTCATAGACAAATTGGCATTACATTTTGATATACCTTTAATATTTTTCTGTGCTTATAAAAATCTATATATTTATAGATTTGTGATGATATGGTTTGTAGAGTTTTGTGTCATATTTTCAGTTACCATTATATTTTGTCCATTTTCCATGCATTAATATTATAAATCTTTTAATAACTATATAGCACTCCATCCATGGATTTACCATAATATATATTACCTTATCCTCTATTGTTTGTACATGTAAATTTTTTATTATTTTAAAATATTGTAAACCATTGAATGCATGAAATGAATACGTACATATGGTTTGGATTACTATTTCAGGAGGGAAATAGAAATGAGATTATTGGGTAATTAGTGTCTTGTTTTCTCTGAAAATATTAGCAGATGCTAATCCCAGGCTAAAAATATCAAAAATAGTAAAATCATAAAGGGCAAAGTTATACAGAAATCTACACCAAAAGAACATCCTACAAGGCAACTGGCCTAGTCCACTTAAGAAGTCAATGTCATAGGGGAAAAAATTAAAGAGACAACACCAAGGGCAATGGGCAAACCTTGTCTGATCTTGTTTATAAAATGTAGTCAAGGGACATTTTGGAGATAATTAAAATTTTTTTTGTTATAGGCTGCAGATTAGATGATATAAGTGATATTAGGGTATGTTTAAGATATGGTTAATGTTATTGTGGTAATACGGGAGATGCTTACTGATTATTTAGAAGTAAAATGTCATAGTACTTGCATTTTACTTCCAAATGATTTAGCAAAAGCAATAAAACCAAAACTGTGTGTTTATATATGTGTAGATATATACACATGTAAATGTAGATGAATTAAAGAATGCAAAATGTTAATAATCAACTCCAGGTGGTAGGGAGATTATTGTACTAACTTTTACATTTTTTCCATCTGTTTGAAAATTTAAAGAGATAGTAACAATGAGTGAATGAGAAAAGATAAATTAATACCATGCCCCCAGCCTGGGGAAATTTTTTTTCATTCTCTGAAGCCATACTCAAAAGCTAACTCCTTCATGTACAATTGTTTCTTAATCACCGGAGCCCAGGATGATGACACCTTCTTCTAAACCGCTCAAAGATGAAATGGGCTATGATGGCAGGTAGTCAATCTTCTAACTCTAGAAATTTTAAAGCAGAGGTAGGGATATAAAAGCAGGTAAATGTATGTTTTCAAGTGAGGGGTATTCCAAACAAGTTTAAAACACTCTTTTATTCCTTAGGTCTTATGAGTTTGGAAAAGTTCAGAGAAGTTTAAACTTCTCCTTTTCATATAACAAGGTGTGGCAGAACTAGGAACCAAACTCTAGTGCCTTGACTCTTACTTAGGATCCTTTTAAGTATTCGATATTCCATGTTACAGTTGTTCCTGCTGCTACTCCAAAGTGCCTTTGTAGTTTATGATCTTTACCCCACTGTATGGACTTGATGATCTTTACTCTAACCCATGTGAGTAATTAGTTCCATGTTTTCCCTGCAGGCTCACCCCATCCTGGTTTGGTGGCCAAGCCCTTTGAGAAAGTAACATATCGCTGGACGGTACCCCCCCACGCAGGCCCCAGTGATCAGGATCCTGCCTGTCTCACCTGGATGTACTTTTCTGCTGTAGATCCCATAAAAGATACAAATTCTGGCCTGGTGGGCCCTCTACTAGTGTGCAAAGCTGGTGCCTTGGGTACAGATAACAAACAGGTATTGTTAAGGTTTCTGGTTGGAAAGTCCATTGGGAGGAGGATGAGGCTTTGTTGCCAATAGGAGTTAAGCATGGGACTAGACTCTAGAGGTGAGAGAATAGAAAAAAATAACCAAGCTATTGAATCAGATTTTAATAGTTTGTGACTTCAAGCTATCTTGCATGTTACTCTTTTACTCACAAACATACATCATACTTAGTCTTTGATCCTTTATGTTTTTTAGCCTCTGTAGCCCCTAATCTTTGTTCCAAATTCCTAAATCTTTTTTAGTATTTGGTAGTCTTCTTTTATATCCAGCCCACCATTTCTAGCTGTGTAATTTTGGATAAGTTGCATAACTTCTGTAAAGGGTTAACAATGGAAGGAGATACCTTGGGTTTCTGTAAGGATTAATTATGATAATCCATATAAAACACTTAACACAGTGTCTGGTACATAGTAATCACTCAGTAAATGTTAGCAGTAGTAATAATAATTAATAGCATATTAATAATTATTATAATTATTTTTCCTTTTACCTTCAACCTCCCCTATAGCCCTCCCCTGATCTCCTAACCACCTTCTACCACTCCTCCCCAAGTGACTATAGGCTCTCTTTTATCACACTCTGTATTTTTTTTCCATAACCTACATCTTGTGCTTCTTCCCTGCTCCCTTTCTACACTCCTCACCTCCAGCCTTCTCACTTTATTCTGATCTTCTTCACCCAATTGTGATTTGAGGTTACCGGAGGAAAGCCTGCCTAGCAACAACTGCAGTTCTAGACAGGAGAGATGAACTTGGATCTATGTTTTGAACAGGAAATGGGAAAGAATCAGGTATCATTGGGTGTGGAGCATCAGAGTCTACAACTGCTGAAACTGTTGTCATTTCTCCCTCTCTTCTCTCCCACTGCACCTACAGAAAGGGGTGGATAAAGAATTCTTTCTCCTTTTTACTGTGTTGGATGAGAACAAGAGCTGGTACAGCAATACCAATCAAGAAGCTGCTATGTTGGATTCCCGACTACTCTCAGAGGATGTCCTGGGTTTCCAAGACTCCAATCGGATGCATGGTATGGGGAGTGAGTGCTTTTGTTCCGAGCTACAGCTGAGAGGTTATAAGTAAAATTGAACCTTAACTTAATTATGACCCATCTCTGAAAACATTGATTCTACTGGTAAGCTATACCCAAGAGATGAACTACATAGAGGGATGAAACCTGACAACAGATCTTGTACTTAGCACCTTCTTGTGCTGTTTCCTGTGTTACACAGTATCAGGGTCACTGGATAAAGGTACTGTGAAGTGAGGATTCCACAGAAGAAACCCACTACGGGCTGAGAAGAATAAGCTGGGATGACACTTTTCCAGGCTTATATCCTCTCCCTTTTCTTCCATTGCTTGCTCCTCAGCCTCATACTTCAGCGAAACAGGGCTATTTTTCTCCTTATGGATGTACCTTGTATATTTCCAACTTCATGTTTTTGCAATGCTTTTCCCTCCAGTTGAAACCGCCCACATACATCTTTGCCCCCAGACTGGGGAAATTTTTTTTCATTCTCTAAAGTTGTACTCAAAAGGTAACTCCATCATGTACAATTCTTTTCTTATCACTTGAGCCCAGGATGGTGATACCTATTTTGAACTATTATATTACATACATTTAGCAGGCTATTTTAATAGCAAGTTTTGTATACTCCCTAATATTTTACTTAATTGTTACATTGTTTTTTTACTTCTGCTAAAGTGTGTTGTCCTTAAATGTGAGTATGGTTTCTTGCTTATCTTTATATCCTCTACATTGTCTAATACATAGTAAATGATTATGAACCAGTGAACTACCAATCAATGAGCTGGTGGGCAGGAAAGTGAATGAATGGAAAGACAGGTACCAGTTTTCAAGGAGCTCCCATCATTTTGCAATGAGATGAGACTAAAAACACCCATGAAACAATATAGAACAATCCAAGATATACTACAATTAAGTGCTAAATAGAGTGGAACAGATTTTAAGGTGACATAGAGTTCAAAGGAGGAGAGTGTTAATGAGGAACAATGCAATTGAAGGAGTTCTGGAAGAAGGGAGTGCTTGAACTAGATCTTGAAGGCTGAATAGGTTTGCCATCAAACATTGTAGGCAGGTGAAGCAGAATCAGAAAGTTAGCAATGTTCTCATCAGCATCTCAGGGGATTACTAAATAGGGTTACTCATTAAAGCTAGTTCCAGTGGATGTGGGAACATTGAAAAGGGGCCAGCTTCAAGCAGGCCTTTCTATATTTCTGAGGGGAGTGTAGAAGGTGTGAGGGAATCAGAAACAAATGTTTTGTCTTTTGGCTCCATCTCTTGGTTCTCATTACCAGTCAGTTACATCAGCTGGAAAAAGTAAGACAGTCCTGCATACTAAGTTCATTCCAGTTTGAATTTATGGAATACCTGATTATTATTAGGTAACATGTTAAGTACTTAGCCACACAGATACAGAAAAAAAAGTTCTTCCTCTTTGGTCAATCTAGTTAGGGAGAGAGATCTGTAAGTAAATCACTGGCTTCTGTGGTAAGTGATATGGAAGAATTTTGTGGAGGAAAAGTTTTATGGAAACCAGAGACAGAATAATAACTGTTTCACTGGGGAGGTGACATTTGAGTTGGAGCATGATGGATGGATGAGTAGCAGTTTGCTGTAGAGAGAGACCGGAGGGGAAATACAATATGTTGCAGACAGGGGGAATAGCATGTGCAGTCAACAAGTGTCTTATAAGCCTTTGGGCATGCAGAGGCAAATAGAGCTCACAGGATAATTGTGTGTGTGTGTATGTGAGAATGGGTAGCAGGATAAACTGCAAGTAGGGGCACCAGGAAGCAGGCTTTTCCAGGGGTTCAGGCCAGAGATGGTGAGGACTAGAGCCAGAGCAGTGGTAGTAAAGATGAAAAAAGTAGATAGTTTGAAAATAAGAGTATGGAAACTTGGGGAACCCCAACACTTTACAGAGGGATGTAGAATGAGAAAAAGAGGGAGGAGGAACAATCAAAGAGGTTGTAAGAGAACCAGGAAAATGTGATGCTACAGAAACCAGAGGAGGAGAGTTTCAAGAGAGTGGGAATAGGAGAGGTTATACCTTTGTATATGTGTGAAAGCATTGTAGTAGTGGAGGGTAGTTCAGTTTTTCAAGGATATGAAGTGTGGTGGAAGAGGGGCAGTAGGTGAGCCCAGAAAGGCTTATTGGACCCTCATCCCAAAGGGGTAGATCTTCATGAGTAGAACTAAAGTGGCTTAGGGGAGAGGGTGGAGGAGTTGTGGATGACTCAGAAATTTAAAGTTGTTTATAGTACAGAGTTGATTCCATGCTGCTGGCCAGTGTCCGAGTAGTCTGGTTTCATCTCCCTATTTTGTCTTGTTTTTGTTTTCCAGCTATTAATGGGTTTCTATTCTCTAACCTGCCCAGGCTGGACATGTGCAAGGGTGACACAGTGGCCTGGCACCTGCTCGGCCTGGGCACAGAGAGTGATGTGCATGGGGTCATGTTCCAGGGCAACACTGTGCAGCTTCAGGGCATGAGAAAGAGTGCTGCCATGCTCTTTCCGCACACCTTTGCCATGGCCATCATGCAGCCCGACAACCCTGGTAAGTACCTTAGCAGGTAACCCTAGGCTGAGAGCCTTTGTTGGGCATGGAGCTGGGTGAGGGGGGCTGGTGAAGAGAAAAGAAGGGTCTCATGGAGGGTACTTAGGAAATTTTCAAAGCCCAGCTGTCTTCTCCCTCCTCAATATGCAGTCCATGTTGTGGTTATTTGGATTATCATCTCAGCTGCAGGCAAATTAGAGTGAAAAACTAAGGGAGCTCTTTCTGGAACAGCAGAAGAGAAATAGAGATACTTTCCAGGGTAAGGAGGGTGGTAGGGGGCACTGGGAAGGATTAGTCAAAGAACATATGTGCATATATGCATGGTCCATAGACACTGACAACAATGTGGTAAAGGCCAGGGGGAAAGATGGGGGCTGGGTGAAGGAGGGCAAAGGGGGTTATTGGAAGACATCTG
>PVJD01003667.1:0-157048 GCA_004026545.1 Mormoops blainvillei | reverse complement strand
GGCTAGGACTTCTAATACTCTGTTAAATAGAAGTGGTGAAAGCAGACATCCTTGTCTTGTTCCCAATCTTAGTGGGAAAGCTTTTAGTTTTTGCATATTCAGTATAAGGTTGGATATAGTTTTCTCATATATAGCCTTTATTATGATGGGCTATGCCCCCTTTATTCCCATTTTGTGGAGTGTTTTGTATCATAAATGGGTGCTGTCCCTTATCAAATGCTTTTTCCACATCTATTGATAGGATCATGTGATTTTTGTCTTTCCTTTTGTTTATGTGATATATTATGTTTATCGATTTGTGAATATTATACCATCCATGCATCCCTGGGATGAATCCCACTTGATCATGGTGTATGATCTTTTTAATGTACTGGTGGATGCGGTTTGCCAATATTTTGTTGAGAATTTGAGCATCTGTGTTCATCAGAGTTATTGGCCTGTAGCTTTCTTTCTTCATTGTGTGTTTATATGGTTTGGGGATTAGGATGATGCTGCCCTCATGAAAGGAGTTTGGGAGTCTTCCCTCTTCTTGGATTTCTTGGAATAGTCTGAGAAGGACAGGAGTTAACTCTCCCTTCAATGTTTTGTAAAATTCTCCTGTGAATCTGTTTGGGCCAGGGATTTTTGTGCAGGAGTCTTTTGATTACTACTTTGATTTCACCAGTTGCTTTCAGTCTGTTCAGGCTTTCTGCTTCTTCTTTATTTAGATTTGGAAAATTATATTTCTCTAGAAATTTTTCCATTTCACCCACATTTTCAAATTTCTTGGCATATAGTTGTTTGTAGTAATTTTTTACAGTCCTTTGTATTTCTATGGTATCGGTTGTAATTTTCTCCTCTTTCATTTCTGATTTTATTTATTTGCATCCTCTCCCTTTTTTTCTCAATGAGTCTGCTTAAAGGTTTGCCAATTTTGTTTATCTCTTCAAAGAAACAGCTCCTGGATTTACTGATCCTTTGAATTGTTTTAGTCTCTATGTCATTCATATCTGCTCTGATCTTGATTATTTCCTTCCTTCTGCTTGCTCTGGGCTTTGTTTGTTGTTGTTTCTCCAGTTCTTGTGGATGTAGGGTTAGGTTGTTTATTTGAAATGTTTCTATCTTTTTTAGGTAGGCCTGTATTACTATGAACTTTCCTCTCAGGACTGCCTTCGCTGTGTCCCATAGGTTTTGGACTATTGTATATTCATTTTCATTTGTTTCCAGAAATGTTTTGATTTCTTCTTTGATCTCATTGTTGACCCATTCATTGTTTAATAACTTACTATTCAGTCTCCATGAGTTTCAATGCTTTTGATATTTTTCCTTCAGGTTGGTTTCTAGTTTGAAGCCCTTGGTGCTCTGAGAAAATGCTTGATATGATTTCAATTTTCTTGAATTTGTTGAGGCTTGTTTTGTGTCCTATCATGTGATCTGTCTTTGAAAGTGTTCCATGTGCATTTGAAAAGAATGTGTGGTTTGCTTCTTTGGGATGAAAAGTTCTATATATTGGTTAAGTCCATTTGATCTAATGTGTCATTCAGTTCCACAATATCCTTGTTGATATTTTGTTTGGATGATCTATCCATTGTTGTCAGTGGGATATTAAGATCCCCTACTATAAGTGTGTTGCTGTCTATATCTTTCTTGAATTCCTCCAAGATTTTCCTTATATATTTGGGTGCTCCTCTGTTTCTACATATAGATTTATAATGTTTATGTGTTCTTGATGGATTCTTCCTTTGAGTATTATGAAGTGTCCTTGTGTGTCTCTTTTTATGACCGTTGTTTTGAAGTCTATTTTGTCTAATATAAGTATTGCTACACTGTTTTTTTTTCTCCTGCCCATTTGTTTGTAATAATTTTTTTCCATCCCTTTACTTTCAGTCTGTGTAAGCCTTTTTTCTGAGGTGGATCTCTTGTAGGCAGCATATGTGTCCATTCAGCTACTCTATGATGTTTAATTGGAGCATTTAATCCATTTACATTTAAGGTTATTATTGGTACTGCTTCATTTTTTTCCCTTTGTACTTGTGTTCCTCTCTCTCTCTCACTATTTTTCTTCATCTTCTTAAACCAGTCCCGTTAGCATATCTTGTGCAATGCTGGTTTGGTAGAAGTGTATTCTTTTAGCCTTCTTTGTCTGGGAAACTCCTTATTTTGCTTTCCATTTTAATTGGGAGCCTTGTTGGGTACAGTAGACTTGGTTGCAGTCCTTTGCTTTTCATTACTTGGAATATTTCTTGCCATTCACTTCTGGCTTGTAGTGTGTCTGTGGGGAAGTCAGCTACTAGCTTTACCGGAGCTCCCTTGTATGTTACTTCTTGTTTCTCCCTTGCTGCCTTTAGGAGTCTCTCTTTGTCTTTGATATCATTTTAATTATGATATGTCTTGGAGTGGGTCTCTTTGGGTTCCTCTTGATTAGGACCCTCTGTGCTTTATGGACTTATGTGGATTTTTCTCTCCTCAAATTAGGGAAGTTTTCCATCATCACTTTTTCAAACAGGTTTTCTATCACTTGCTCCTCTTCTTCTCCTTCTGGTATTTCCTATTATATAGATATTACTACATTTCATGTTGTCTTGCCTTTTCCTTAACCCCTCTTCATTCGTTTTGAGCCCTTTTTAATATTCTTGCTCTTCTAGGAATTTTTTTCTACCATGTCCTCAAGTTTGCTAATTTGATCCTCTGCTTCATCTAGCCTGCTTTTGATTCCTTCTACTGTGTTCTTCAACTCAGAAATTATATTCTTCATTTCTTCTAGGTTCTTTTTGATAGTTTCTATGTCCTTTTTCATGCTGATATAGTTTGCAATAAGTTCCTCAGAGTTTCCCTGTAACTTTTGGTAATTCTCACTGAGCTCACTGAGTTCATTGAGCTTCCTTATAACCATTGTTTTGAACCCAATATCTGATAATTTACTTGCCTCTATTTCATTTAGCAGTCTTTCTGGGGATTCCTCCTTTCCTTTCACTTGAGGGTTGTTTCTTTGTCTTCCCATTTTTGCCTGCCAAAACAAAACCACAAAGCCCAGGAAACAAACTCATGACTGCAAAAATAACTACCTCCTACAATCCCATTCTCAACAACAAATGAACCAGTCTTGATAAGACTGCAAAGAGATTAAGACTATTATAAGAAAGGAGAGAAATAAACTACAGTATAAAATCTTCATATGCACCAACTTGATGGACAAGAAATGAATATTAAAAAGCTAAGTAGTAAAGAAAATATCACAAATCATGGAGAAGACCACAGTGGATTTCGTCTTGGTAGCCTCTAATATTTACCACTATTTTTTCTTTCTGGATCCTCCTCTGGTGATGTCAGATGTTGACCCTGTCTGACCTTAGGCAGCCTGTTTGAGACTTCTCAGGATCTACTGTCTGTGGTTCTCTCCTTCAGTTGTTAATCTAGTCACTCTATGCTTCGCACTCAGGCTTAAGCACCAGGGGGCAGAGGGATAGAATCCCTCTTTGGGTAGAGTCTAATGTTTCCCATCAGGCTGCTGCTGCTCGCAGAGGAGTGGTCTGTATGAGCTTGGTGGCTGCTGCCTTATGGGGAATGATTCAGCACCAGGAACCCCCGGGCTACTCTCTCAGTTCTCTCCCCAAAATCTCTATCCCCAGTGTCTCCTCAAGCATCTGTAGTCCATTCTTCCCCCTCTTTGCAGGGATCTACTATCTATGGCTGCCTCTCTGCACTCAGCAGTCATGCTTAAGCACCACAGGGCGAGGGCAGAGTCCCTCCTGTGGGTGGGGCTGTTGTTTCTGCTCAGGGGAGTGGTTTGCCTGAGCAAGATGGCTGCTGCCACCCAGGGGATGACTCAGCACCAGGATCCCAGTGGCTTCTCCCTCAGTTCTCTCTCCAAAAACCTCCATCCCCAGTCTCTCCTCAGGCTTCTCCAGCCCATTCTGTCCCCGCCTTTGCCAGAGCCCAGGGTAAGTGGCTGCAAAAGAAAATTTATGTGTTGGCCCTTTAATTGCCTCTTTCAGCCTCCAACAGCCCATCGTTGGCAGAGAGCAGCCCTGCTGCTTTTCATAGCTGGCTGTTACCTGTGTACTTTTCAGGTTCTGGTGCTGTAGGCTGGGGATCCCTGTTTATGGTTTAGACCCTGCTCTTCTCAGGGGGATCCAACTGGACACTTAAATATTCCTCTGGCACTGCCGCCTGAGGGTGCCAAGCCAGCCTTCTCAAGTCTCCGCCGCACTCCTTACCAGTCAGGTTGTGCTGAACTTATTCTTCTGTCTGTCTGAGGTTAAGGCTTCTCTCTCGTTATTGTTCAGTTGTTTGTTCTGGGTGATTTCTCCACAATTTAGTTGTAATTCCAGATTGGTCCTGGGAGGAGGTCAGTGTGACTTCCATCCACTCCTCTGCCATCTTGCCCTCCAAACTTCTAACATTTCATCTGGCCAGGTTTGTGGCTACTGGATTCTTTCATTTATTTTTCAATAAAGTTTTTATTTCTCCTTCACGTTTGTAGGATAATTTTTCTGGATGTAAAACTTTAGGTTGATAACTTTTTCATTTTGCAAACTTTAGTATTTCACTTTATAGTCTTCTTGTTTTCAGTCTTTCTGATGAAAAGTCTGTTGTAATTCTTACTATTATTCTTTAAGAGCAAAGTTATTCTTTTTTTAAACTTCTTTCAGGGTTCATTTGTTTTGGTTTTCTACAGTCTCAATATGTTATGGCTATTTTTTATATTAATTTTTTTAATTAATTGTTTTAATAAAAAACTGTGTTTTTTATATTAATTTTGGTTGATATTCTCTGAGCTTCCTGGTTCTGTGCTTTGGTGTTCATCAGTGGGAAGTTTTTGGCTATTATTATTTAAATTATTTATTTTTCTTTCTTCTTTTTAGTATTTAAAGTATTCATATATTATACTTTTAAAAACTGAAATTGTTTCACAGCTCTTGGATGTTCTGCTTAACTTCTTTATTTCTTTTTTTTTCTTTCCTCTATTCATTTCAGGTCGGTATGTTTCATTTATTTGTCTTTTTATTATTGTTCTATTACAGTTGTTCTAAATTCCCCCCACTACTTAAAGCCTTGAGTCTGTCGACTACAGAGACAGAGTTTTAGTTGAACTAAAAATAACATCTAGGCCTCAGTTGTGTTTCAGCTCCAGATCCAAGAAAGTAGAATGACTTCATTGACCACATAATTTCAAAGCCAGAAGGACTGATGCTGTGGCTGACAGCAGGACCAGCCCCAATGATCAACTACTCCCCTACCCTAGAGCCAAACAATGAATAGAAACTACAACTGTAACTCCTGTCTTCCTATCTAATGCATCTTCTAGAAGCAATCAGGAAGCTAAACCTGTGACTCCAGGTTTAGCGCCATGACCTTAAAAGTAAATTTTTATTTTTGGCTGCAAACTCCTGTTCACAGTTGATTGGTGTTTGATGCACACAGGCAAACAAACCCCTTTGGTCCAGTAACGATTGCTTTGTCTCATCAAACATTTTTTTTTTTTGGCATACCTTATAATTTTTTATGCAAGTCAGGCATGTTACATGTATCAAGTATTATGAACTGAGGTAAATAAATTTTTAGTGTGAGGATTTATATTAATATGTTTAGGAGTAGTGCTGAGTTAAACATTTGCTTTAACTATAAGTGCCAGTGGCTTCAAATTTCTTCAGCATCCTTCATTTTGTCTTTCCTTTTGCTTTGGGCTTCTCTAAGTACTCCTTCTCAGAGACAGTCTGTGTCTTGCAGTTTTTGTCAGCTGTGATTCACTTCATTATATTGAAACATTGTTGGTGTTTTGCTAAGGTTAGGGGAAGGGAGGACACTGTATAATAGTCATATTAAATTCCAGCCTGTGGAGCTGTGAACTTCACAAGTATTTCTCTAGTCATATAGCCTTTTCCAATTTCTCCTACTTCTTTCCTTGGCTGCAGGGTTCTCAATCTATTTTCTTGACACCTGTTGATAATTTCCTCCCCCTTCCCCTAACACTCACCCCTTAAATGTGACAGAAAAGCTGTAAGGAAATAGAGTGTGAAGATACATTTCCCCAACTGGGATAAGACTCTGACGAAGTCTCTTTTCTTGGAAAGCAGACTCTTGTTATGGAGGATACTCTGGGTATATTTCACAATAACTATTTTTTCTTTCCAGCTACCTCAGTCATAATGGAATCTTTCTCAGATATTCACCGAGAACCCGGTGGGGTACTTGAAGGTAAATCCCAGAAAATGTGGGGGTCTCCTAAAACTGTGGCCCTCAGGAGTTTCTCACTCTCAAGCTAGTCCACCTCAGCTCCCAGCAACTCCTTAAAATTATCATTTAAGTGTTTTCATCAGTTATGGTTTCCATGGCTTCCGCCCCAGGAGAGCAGATCCCAGCTGTGGCTCTCTGGATATGCCTGATCCTGTGAATTGGGGGGTGGCAGTTTGCCTTGCAACATCAGTTTTCTGATTGGTTCAAGAAAAGTAGTTGATATTTAGTTCGTCCAGCTCTTTCTTGTTGCAAAATGGGGGTGACTGTTTTCAAACTCATTACACCTTAGATTTGAAATAATGTCTTATGAGGCTCCTTAAGATCTAGGCTCAAAACTGGCAAAATTTTACTTCCACACACGTGTCATTAGGCAAAGCAAAGCAAATGGTCAAGCTGGAACCAAAGAATAGGGCCATTGCAAGAGTGCGGACATAGGGAGGGAAAATAACTGAGACCATTTGCTCACTGGACTGCAGGGAGATGTTTTCCTGGTGTTATTAATCTCTGAGTTCTTTCATCATACCCTGGACTTTTCATTTCTGCCATCACTTCTATAATCTATTTGTTCTATGAAGTGCTCTCTGTTTGAAACTGCTAGAGTATTTCTTTTTTCTTTTTTCTCTTTTTCCCCCCTAATTGGACCCTCACTGACAGTTTCAAATTCAGGAGAGAGGGAAAGTGGTGCTATTACAGTCCTTCTAAAACCCCAACAACTCTCTTAGCAGTGTCTTAGTTATGACTCTTATTCACAAGCAAAATAAAGTTGCACAATTGGATTTAAGTACAAAAAAGGGAGAAGCTTGAACATGTCTTAGTAAGAATCTGGAATAGCTAAATGAACCAAGAGAAGAAGGATTCTGAGACCTCCCCAAGGCCTGAAACCTGAAAGTGGAAATGATGAGAAACCCCACACAGGGCACTAGCTGCAGCTCTCCTCCTGCTTCTCTAAGCATCATGCTCTGTTCTTGCAGACTGGCTTGCTCTGTTTCATGGGCAGAAGCCAGCCCTGTCACCCTCAAGTATTCACCTCCTTGGGGCAAGAGCCCTACTGAAGCAGTATTGCTGGCTCACAATTTCAATTCATACTCTCAAGAAGTATACAGTAAATATTTTGGCTTGGGTCAGTTTCTGCCTCCTGATCCAATCAGTGGGTATTGAAGCAGAGCTCAGGGAGCCCACACTTGGCTGCAGAGGTGTGATGGAGCAGAGACCACAGAAGCGTGCACTTAATGCTGGACCTATAGTTCTCAGGAGAACTTTGGGCTATCCGAAGACATATGTGATTGTCACAACTGGGGCATACTACTGCCATCTAGTGGGTAGAGGCCAAGGTTGCTGCTAAATAATCCAAAACGTACAGGCAAGTCCCTACAACAAAGAATTCCCTGCCCAAAATGTCAATAGCTCTCAGTTTTAGAAACCCTGATCTGAGTTAACACCTCAAAATGAGAATTGATGCATACCAGTCTAGCACTGACAAGAGTATGGGGAGAACAAGAGAAAAGAGGAAGAATTTTGACAGGTAATAATTGCTGCATTTAATGAGCATTTACTGCGTTCCAAACACTGTATTAAGTGTTTGACCAACATCTTTTCATTGACTCCTCCCAACAATCCTACAAAGCAAGCAGTAGTGTTATCTGTTTTATGAAAAATCAAATAGAACTCTCCCCCTTCAAAGCTCATGTATTTTTCCCCCCTCGCCTGGGGACTATTTTTTTCATTGCTTTGAGAGAAAGAGAGAGAGATGAAGAGAGAGACAGAGAGAGAGAGAGAGAGAGAGAGAAATATCAATCGGTCAGTTGCCTTCTCATCAACTGGGGATCTAACCACTACCTGGACAAGTGCCGTGACCGAATCAAACCCACGACATTTTGGTGCACAGAATGCCGTTCCAACCAACTGAGCTGCACCAGCCAGGGCCAAAGCTCATGTTCTTAACTAGAAACTCAAAGGTGAGACTGAGCAATCATGCTATCTTGTGAATCTGAACCTGTTTTCACCTAACGTAGCTAGAAAGCTATAAATAGATCCTTAAGTACTGAACTTGTAAGTCTAACAAGTGACAGTAAATAATAAGATCACTGTCATCTCTGCGGGGAAACACCATAAACCTAACAGTCAGATCATGCTGTCATCAAAGGGAGTTGAATGTAACATAAGCAGTTATGTGAACATGCAGGCCGACGCAAAGAGGGAATGGAGAACAGAAAGCCCAGGCATGAGGTGTGCTGAAACAAAACAAAGCATCCCCAAGACTAATGTGCTCACCTGCCCCTCACTCCCAAACCTGTAGGCCCTGTGCTCAGTCCATAAGGAGTCCATTTCCACACCTTCAGATAGAAGTAAATACACTAGATTTGTAGGATTGTGAGGATAAACTCAGAAATGTGTCTAGAGCAGGGGCTGGCAGTCGGGTCAGGTGTGGCCCGCTTTTGTAAATAACATTTTCTCGGAACACTGCCTTGCCCTTTTATTTATGTGTTGTCTATGGCTACTTTTGTGCTACAATAACAGAGCTGTATTGTCACAACAGACATTGAGGTATCACCTGCAAGTCCAAAAATACTTTCTGTCTGGCCACTTCCAGGAAATGTGTGCTAACACTTGGAATAAAGTGGTGGTTCGGGCATGCAGTGTGGCCCTCCCTTCCCCAACCCAAGGGATGACTGGATCTTTCTATCCGCATGGGGAGAATTTTCTCTGCATTCCTTTGTTCAAAGGTGTGTTCAAGGTCTTCCAGCCAAATGGGCCTTCTGTACCTTCCAAAACATCTCTAAAACACAGAGTTAAATGACACAGTGAAAGACAATCAGATAAAAACACACTTACCCCCAGGAGATGGAAATTGTTCACTTTTGCTTTGGAGTGAAGTGAGCAGGTTAGGGAGTTCAGAGTTGACAGCGCTATTTACAGGGCAAGGTAACAAAAAGAGAACTGGAGAGGGGAGATGTTCAAATCTTAGCTGTTTGACATGTTAGCTGTGTAACACTACAGTCAACCTTCTTAAAATCTCTGGTCATCAGTTTTATCATGTGGATTAAATGAAGCAACTCAAAAGAACTGGATGAAAATTAAAATGCTGTAAATAGATATTGTAATAATGATGCATTAGTTCCATATGTAATTTCTAAGTACCTATTACAGAGATATTGTTGGGTGAGTCTCTGCCCCCACCCTTTCCTCACCTCTTGGCACTGAAATGACAGTCATATGAGCTAGAATTTACTGAACATTTTCTGTATTCTTTATTCTGCTCCAAGCGCGTTCTTTGTAATAACAAATTTTATCTCTGTAACAACACTTTAAGGTATGTACTGTCATTGTCAAACCTGATTTGAAGATAAGAGCACTAAGGCACAAAAGCTAAGTGTATCCCAAGGTCACACAGCCAAGTTAGGCAGAGTTACAAGGACACACTCAGCTAGTCTGAGAGCAGAGCCCAGGGTTTTCAACAGCTTACTGAGCATCGGCTTTGTAACACCTTTACCACTGGTTCATTTTAAGCCCAAAAGGCCTTTGTGGTCGAGGGTACAATGTGTGTGCCGAACTTCGGCACCAGGTGCCAGTTCTGGAGTGAGGCCTGCGAGGTCTCTGGGAAAGGGGGCTGTGAACAACATGGGCCTCCCACAGGCCTCGCTTTCAAAGGTGTGTAGAAATTCTCAGTGATGTGACGAAGGGGTTACCAGATACTAGTTTTCAAGGTGCATATCTATACCATAGAGAGGGAGAGAGAAAGTAAAAGAATAGTTTATCTACAATCTGAATTGTGTAGGTACCTGTTATGGGCTGAACTATGTTTCCCCAAAAATTCATATGTTGAAGCCATAATGCCAGCACATTCTAATATGACTGTATTTGTAGATAGGGTCTTTAAGGAAATGATTAAGTTAAAATGAGGCTTTTAGGGTGGTCCCTAATGCAGCCTAAATGGTGTCCTATGCTAAAAACAAAACTGAACTGAGTAAATTTGAAGATCTAATTGTCAGCATCCCATCTAGCATCTAGAAGCATGCTCTAAGGGGTTATACAAAATAGAAAGTTTTCATAGAATCAGGGTAGAGTAAGGGAGCTATACGTTTAAAAAAAAAAAGACTTATTTGAGGGTAGGGATATCTTTTCTTTAGGAGAAAGGAAACAGTTTTTATTATGTAGATTGGCTCTTTTTTTCTACAGGGATGGAAAGTGTCTATTGACAGATTACCTTAATGGCGCTCTACCAAAAAATTTCATTGGTTGTTTAAGATTAAGTTTCTGGGAGAGGTTGAAACTACAGTTAGATCAGATATTTAAATACAAGTGTGGTATCATGGGCATTTAGCACAACTGACTCCTTTTGGGGCCTATGTTTTTTTCTTTCACACCTATAAGAAGAAGATATTAGAAGAAGAAGACATTAGGACATAAAGACAGACATGGGGTTGTACGTGCACAAAGGAATGACTTAGGGAGGACACAAATGAAAGGGTGGCCATTACAAGCCAAAGAGAGGAGCCTCAGAAGAAACCAATTCTTCCAATAACTTGACCTTGGACTTTCAGCCTCCAGAGCTCTGAGAAAATAAATTTCTGTTGTTTAAATCAGCCAGTCTGTGGTACTTTGTTATGGCAGCCAAGCAAATGAATATAGTACCCCAGCGGCCCTCCGTTAGGACACCTTTATCTGAACACAGAGCAAAGAACCGGGAATCTTCCTCTGTCATCCTGCCGTAGACCGCAGAGCAGATTTGACTTCTGGAGCGTGCGGAGGTGACACCAACCAAGAAATGCTGGGCCCGGGGACCAAGAATAAAGACTTAGCATGCAGAGAGGAGCATGAGGTAGTGACCGCACCTGCTATGGTAGTGGCCCATTTCGGGAAAATGCTGCCCCATAAAGAGCAGTGGCAGAGAAAACCAGACCCAGTAGAGCGGCAAGAGGAAGTAGCCATGGCCAGCGGAGCGGCAAAGAATCCAGGAAAGGTCAGCGTATGTTGCACATGCCTCTGGTGATTCTGAAAATTCTTAGGAGGAAATTTTCAGGGAGTTGGGGTTTATGCATCAGCAATTTGGGGAAATGAGCCAGAAAAAAATCGATATTAATATGAGTACTCCCACATATGTACCCAGAGGGTGGTGAGGCTTAAGGAAATTACAGTTCCACACAGTTGACCCCAGAGCAGATGTCTGTGAAGATATGTCTGAAAAGTTAAAGAAGATGCATTGGAAGAAACAGACTGACAGGCAAAAAATGGTGAAGGGGGGGTGGGAGACAAAGGGAGGAGATTTGTGCAAGAAGTAGAAAGGGAGGGTCCATGCAGGTAGATTTAAGCCACAGAACCAGTTCCCAGGGTAATTAAAGAAGTCCTGATTAAAAAGACTTTGTAAATAGAACATGCTAGGTAGATGGTTTATTAGTAAGAAAGTGGAAATTTATTCAAGATGATAAAGGAAGAAATTCAATGGCATGAATAGGAATTCATGAAAACAATTAATAGATGAGAGAAAGAAAGAAAAGAAATAAAAGCAGATTTAAAAGGAGCCAGTGGTTTTGGGTTTTGGTTTTTTGTTGTTTTTTTTTCAAGTTGGAGGTAGGAGGATAAGAAGAGAGATCAAGTATGAATGTTCTAGAAATAGAAAGAAAGGGAAAAATAGCAATCTGCTGCCCTTTTGAAGAAAGGGCACATAGACTGTGGATACCCAGCTTACCTCCCAAACGAAAAGGATGCAGAGCAGGGCTGCTATCTACACACTGTCGTCGGGGTGCTGGCGTGAATAGTGGGGGATCCAATGAGAGAGCTAGTCAAACTCTCCCTGAGAGTAAGGTTTCCTGTCCTTAAGCTACTCATTTTTAATCAGTAAAAAGATAGGAAATTAAAGGCAAGAGTAAATGTTCCAGTTTCTTCTCCTCTGCTGACTGCTATGGGAGGCGGGCCGAGGGTAGTGGACAGCTTACTGACTTTGAAAACAGCAGCTCTTTCTTACAAAGTTGCTGAGACACTATTCACCCATTTCTCCTGTTTTCATAAGGGAGATTTCCATGTCTTTAGGAGGATATAACAATGGAAACCATTCCCAATTCTCTCCATTCTGTGTTTTTGGGGGGTTTTGTTTGTTTGTTTGTTTGTTTTGTTTTTCCCCTCGGCTGACATATAATTGGTGGAGCTGGGTAGCCCCAACTTTTGCCTGTTTTATTTCCATTCAGATTAGCCTGCTCAATCATTCTCTGCTCTTCCTTGTGTGTAGTTAGCATGCCCTTGGCAGACTACCGAGGCCTGCCACTCTCCAGCTCTCTCTAGCCTGCCCTTTCATTGGAGTGGGGATCAGGGCTGCAAGGCTCCCTGCAGATGGCTGGGTAAGTTGGCTCAGTTCTGTAAACCTGGATTTCCTCTAGTAGATCCTAATATCTAGATTAGGGATGTGGAAGGAGCACTAAGGCATATTATTCAGCACAGTATAGTTGAAAATCCTCATCTGGGTCTGGTATCTGTTCTCAGTTACTTAAGAATTTAGGAGAGAAGAGGGTTGACTATTTTCTATATCTGAATATCCAATAAACTACTTACTGCCTAAATAACCATTGCAAAGTCACATCTCACTATGACCCTCATTTAATCATCTGTGAAATTCAGAAAAATAATTTCTGTATAGAAAATCTAATTTGAGAATTATATGAAGCAATGCACGTGAAGGTATCAAATTATAGAATGCATGCAGCATTTAGCTATTCACTGTGTATAGTTAGGAAAATTTCTTCCAAGCATTCTATATTTTAGTATCTCCAACTTTCAAAACAAAGTTACAGATGTTTATCCCTTTTTGACAAAATTTCAGGCATCAGAGTAGGATCCTTGCTAGGTACCAATTAAAGTGGAATGGCTTCCAATCTTGTAGAGCAGGAGATCTTCTCAAACTTGAGGGATTCAGCTGCTGCTATGCCTCATACCTCTGCAAACCAGCAAACATGCAGTTGATTTTAAAATGGTCAAGTTTTATCAAAATTACAACTACAGAACAACCATCATTCGGAACCACCTGAAGTCTAGCTGAATGGGAGTCCTACCACCAGGGAATTAAAGGAGTCACATCAAGACTGGTAGGAGGGCTGGATATGCAGAATGGGCTGGTCCCACACCCATGTGTGGTGGATAAAAATTGGGAGGGATATCTCGGCTGCAGAGGTCCACCCTGAGGAGCAAGGGGTCCAGGCCCCACATCATGTGACCCATCTCAAGGTCCCAGTGCTAGGAAGTAAAGTCCACATAACTTCTGACTGTAAAAACCAGCGAATATTGAGGCTAAGGGAGATGGAAGGTTGTTGAAGTCCCAGGCATTCTTTTTAAAGGGCCCACACATGGACTTACTCAGACTCACTTCCTCTGAGTACCAGCCCTGGGGCAGCAGCTTGAAAGGCATCAGAGACATATGGTAAGAAACTGAATTGTCTGGCATGAGGTCGAGAGCTGGGGGAGGAGGGACAGCTTTCTCCCAGACAGAAGTGCTGGCAGAGGACACTGTTCCTTTGATGAGCCCTCCCCTAACGGAGCCAGCAGGCAGGTGACGCATCTGAGTTTCCATTAAACTGGCTCACACTGTTTTCCCCATCTTAGTAATTCCTTGGCAATGGAAAAAAAAAACACACAAAAAAATGGAAGCTCAGGTACTGAGAAATGGAGCTGGGATTCGAAGCCAGGACTGTCTTGTGTCAAAGACAACTTTAGGGTTTGCCATGTGGAGATGAATGAAGAATGGGAGTGCCATTCTCATGCCCCACCCAACTTGCAGGCCCACCCAAAGTGTTTCCAGTGGCTTTTCTATACAAATGGCCTGTCTTGGCTCCTGCTTCAGATTTTCCTAAAATCTCTCGAACAAGGAACATCTGGCCTCAGCATGCACAAAACCTCTCGCTAAGCAGGCCCGACCCCAGCACTAACATTATCCATCCTTAATTCACAGCATGGCCTCGCCTGGGCACCTCCAAGCCCAGCACAATTAGCAGCCATCTGCAGACTACTTTGTAGCTCATACAGTCGACCAGGGAAGAAAACAGGCGGCAGCTGACCTTGGCCTGCACCTCCTGGAGGCCCCAGAATCAGCGCACCCAGTGGACAGCTTTAGGCCATATCAAGGCGTCGCCAACCAACCACCTTCGCAAACAACATACTCAAGGGGCAAACTGAGAAGGCACCAAAACCCCACTGAAATAAGTCTTTCTGTGTGGGGCGGGTCCCTGCACAGCTGATACTGCGCAGTGGTTGGAGGTCAGTGATTGGTGGTTGCGGCCCATCCTTGCAGCTAATTGGCCTGGGTGTAAATTGCTCCCATTAATGTGCCAACTACAAGGGGAAGCGGTACATGCCCACATTGGAGTCACGCCTTGAGGGCCCAGCTTTGGTGATCAAAAATATGAACAATAAAATGACAATAAATACATACATATCAACAATTGAATCTAAAAATAAAATAAACACACAAGAAAAAGAAAAACAGACTCATAGATACAGAGAACATTTTGATGGTTGCCAGAGAAGAGGGGGTGGGGGTGAGGTGAAAAAGGTGCAGGGATTAAATAGTACACACTGGTTGTTACAGAATAGTCACGGGGATGAAAAGTACAGCATAGACAATATAGTCAATAACATTCCAATAACTATTTATAGTGTCAGATGGGTGCAAGATTTATTAGGATGATCACTTAGTAAGTTATGTAATGTCTAATCACCTCGGTGTATACCTAAAACTAATATAATAATGTATGTCTACTGTAATTGAAAACATAAAAATAATTTTTAAATGGAAAAAAAAAACACACAAGAAAATGGAAGCTCAGGTACTGAGAAATGGAGCTGGGATTCGAAGCCAGGACTGTCTTGTGTCAAAGACAACTTTAGGGTTTGCCATGTGGAGATGAATGAAGAATGGGAGTGCCATTCTCATGCTCCTGGGTTAGTACCTAGCTAGAACTAAAAAGCCCTGGCACGATTCCTTAAAATGTTAAACATAGGATTATTCTATGGCCCAGCAATTTCAAGTCTAGGTAGATACTCAAAATAATTGAAAGCAAGGACTTAAGCCAATGTTTGCAAACCAATGATCATAGCATCATTATTTATAACAGCCAAACGGTAGAAGCAATCCAAATGTCCATCAACATATGAATAGATAAATATAACATAAAATAAAATATTAGTCAGCCATTAAAAGAGACAAAATTCTAAAATGCTACAACACCAATGAGGCTTTAAAACATTATCAGTGCTATGGTCTGAACATTTTTGTCCCCCAAAAATTCATGTTTAAACTTCATCTCCAAAGTGGTGGTTTTTTGAGCGGGGACTTTGGAGATGACTGGGGTCGTGAGGGCAGAGCTCCATGAATGAGATCAGTGCCCTTATAAAAGTGGTCCAAGAAAGCTCACTAGGTCCTTCCACTATGCGAAGGAAGGGAAAGTGCCCTTCCTGAGCCAGAGGGGAGCTGACTTATACAGAGAGAGGTCTTCACTCCAGTTCCCCATTGGTCCAACCTTGTGCAAAGGAGGACTCCAAATCCTCACAGTTTAGTCCAAATAGCACTGTTCTGATTTGTCAGAAGGGAACCTTTCTGATTGGTTGGTGAAAATGTTGCACAGCTTTAATTAGGTAGGGAAAGTCTGAGTCCTAGCAATTGGAATAGGATTTCAGGAACTCCTTTGCAAGGGCTGGCTCAGATGTCAGGAAGACAGTGCAGTCAGGCAGTTCAGTGCAGGCTTCTCCCTGAAATTTGGCTTGTGTAAGAGGCCCCTGCTTAGAAACAGTTGCTAGGCTCTGTTGTTAAATTTGAGCTCAGTTAGTAGGACACCTTCTTAGTAGGTATCTTCTTTCTCAGGGTCTACAGGACTATAATGTAATTAACTATTTGGAATGGGGCTGGATAATATTGTGGTCATGTATGAAAGTTTCAGACCCAAGATGTCTGGAATCAAGTTCTGGTTCTACCAGTCATTACCTAGAAGACTCTGGGTGAGTAATTAAATATCCAAGTTTCAGTTTTCCCATCTATCAAAAGGATAATAAAAACTCCTACCTAAAGGATTGATTATGGCCTGGGGGCTACCTGTGCTGTTGCAGGTTTAGCATTTAGAAGAGTCTACTAAGTATTCGTAGTAAGTACATAATAAATATCAATGAAAATTATTCAAAATGTTATAGCTTAACTAAAATTTATAATACTAATGTAAAATAATATTTAAGAAATAAAACTATGTTATAAATAGATTAAAAACTTGTATCTAGAAGAGTTAAATGATAGAAAATTAAAATTATAAAGTTATATAAGAGGCCAGTTGGGCAACAATATCAGTTTTTTTATTGGGTCTTGGAATATGATTACTGTCCCTTGAGCACAAAATCTTTAGGAAGAGATTAACACTCAGTGAGTTCAAAACTCTGAGGTTTCTTATTTGTTGTAAGAGCAACCTTTTCATCTGTTTTCCTCTTGACTGCTAGAATAGACGAAAAGAATAGAATTAGACTGAATCCCAGTAATATCTTGGAAGAGAAAGCAGCTCCATCACAAGCAAGTCAATCTAATGCAGGAGTGAGAGCAAGGGAAAAGGAAAAACCCCTTGTGATGACAGCTTTGTGTCTGACAAGATGGAGAGATACGAGAGTGCTTATATAATGTGTTTTGCATCTGAGTCTTTCAGCAGGCAGCTAAGCTGTACTATTGTTGTCTTGCAGAAGGAAAGAGCTGATTCTGACTCAGCTGGCTGGATATGCAGGGGCAGAGAGACCAGAGCGCCTTCTGACAGTGCTCACTCTTATTCAAACATCCAAAGAGAAAGCAGAGACTTGAAGACTGCAATCTATCTGAATGCATTCTTAGGAAGTAAGGCAGGATCCCAGCCCCCTGGGGGAGAAATCAAAGGCTCTTCTGCTGCCTACGGGCATTTATTTATTTTGCATTTTAAAAACTTGAGAGAGGGAAGCGATAAGACCTGGGGAACAAAGCTCTAAACTGAGAATCCTGCGTCTCTGTTGTCAAGGCGCTGTGGAGCACTGTGTAATCTTGGGCTGACCACTTCTGCCCTGGCCTTAGTCTCCCCATTTGAACAACAAAAGTGTTGAGAGTTGGCCTGTATGATCTGATCTCTAAGTCCCCTTTCAGCTAAAAAATTCTGTGCTACATTGTGATGTCAAGAGAATTGATCTGCACTCCCACAGTTGCTTTGCTGTCTTTTCCGTGTCGTTTCAGCAGTCAACTGATTGCTCACTGCTCTTTCACAGAGTCTCCCTGTTACAGGCGAACACAAGCCACTTTTACCTGCCTTCCCTTGCTTACGTAGTGTGTGCCCTTCACCTTCACTGTTCTGCTTTAACGCTTAAATATATGTTGCCTTTAGGACTCAACTCAAATATTTGTTAAAATACATTTATAGGCTCAAGACGGAGCTGCTCCTGCTTGGGGTGCCATGTCAGCAAAGGGAACTTGTGTGTTCCTATAAGAGCTGTACTTGACCTGAAACAGAGCACAGGCAGTCAGTCAATCCCCACATACCAAGCCAACTCTGTTCCTTGATCTTCCTAAATAAGGTTAGGTGTGCAGCCCCGGCAAATCCTTCCCGGTGTGCTTCTAATGCTCTATGCAACTTTCTTTTGCCCAAAATCTTTTAGGAAGAGTGACCCACTACTTGTGAGGCACTGCACTCCCCCAGTCCCTGATTTTTTTGTCCTTAAGTAAAAAACATTGAGCTCATTACTCAATTTTTTTATATTTGACATTGGGCATGTTTTTATTTCCCTTCCCAAAAGAAGTAGTGATCTTGACTTCCCTGAATGTCTGTAAAACTCTCCTTGTGCCCTCCTGGACAGCTCATTTCATATTACATGATATTGTAATCATTAGTTTGTATATTGTCCCCCTGAGTAGCAAGTACAATAAACTCTCCAGTTCCTAGGACCATTGTAAATAGAGACAAATAATCACATTGTTGAAATAATATATCTATCACATTTGATAGAGAACCACTGCCCCATTCTCTCCACAAAGAACTCCCCTGCCCAAGTACTCTCATCACTTCCCCCAGGACACCTCATATTCCCTCATTCAAATAACTGAAGTGACAGTTGGCACTGCAGGGTCTCAAGGGTCCTAGCCCAGGTTATGGCTTTATTCTTTTTCTTTTCTTTTTTTTATCCTCATCCACGGACATTGTTTCCATTGCTTTTTTGAGAGAGAGGAAGGAGACACAGAAACATCAATGTGGGAGAGAAATATCCATTGACTACCTTCTCTTATGCACCCCAACTGAGGATCAAACCTACAGCCTGGGTATGTACCTGACTGGGAATTGAACCCATGACCTTTCAGTCTATGGAACAATGCTCCACCCACTGAGCCACACCAGCCAGGGCAGCTTTGTGCTTTCGAATAGGTTAGATATTGTACAAATTGTTAAACATTTTGAATGTCATACTTGCTCTGTATCTTCCCTGCATACAATCTCCTGTATAGTGCCTTACACATAATACATGATAAATAAGTGTTTGTTAAATAAGAGAACCCGGCTTGTTCCAATACCACAAAAATTATAGAAAAATATTAAGGATGGGAGTGGGTGAGAGAATGAGACGTTATCGTCCCATGAGTCAGTATTTAAGGCTTGCCCCTAGGTTTCAAAAGACACCTAACATTTTTGAAGGGAGAGCAGTGAATATAGGAGGTAAAATTTGAAGATATTAAGCAAATTGAAGGGAAATAAATGTATAATTGAGTATTGCAGTGGGTTCCAGATTCTGAGAATTCCAAGAGTTTGTTGAAATGTTGCTTGAGGTAGAGGAGTATTGAACACGCTGCCTTTTGCTGATTATCCCTCTTCCCACCGCCATTCCTTCTTTGTCTTTCTCAGGGCTGCTTTTTTCTCCTGATTCCAAGTGCGACCCCTTCCCAGACTTTGGTCCCTTTGCCCTCTCCTTTCTATGTGCTATTGCTATAATGTACAAAAAAGTTTAGCAAGGCTTCAGAGTACATAGAGAATACACAAAACACAGCTAAAATTTTATATACTAACAACAAAAATTGGAAATCAAAAGTAAAAATAAAATAAAATAGTGCCATTTAAGATATCACAAAAGAAAAGAAAATACTTAGGTATAAATCTAATAAAATCTGTGCAAGATCTCCATGCTAAAAACTACAAATGATGGATAAAAGTCATCAATTAAGACATAAGTAAATAGAGAGATATATTGTGTTTCAGGGGTTGAAAGATACATGATATTTAAGATGTCAATTTTCACAAATTAATCTATAGATTCAATGCATTAGAAATCTTGCCAGAATTTGTTGTAGATATCAATAAACTGGTTTTAAAATGTATATGAAAAGAAAAGAAGCTTAGTACAGCCCCAAAAAACTTAAAAAAAGAATAGAAGACTTATGTTACCTCATTTTAAGACTTACCATAAAGCTATCAAGACCGCATAGTTTTGGGAAAAGAATATACAGATAAATAGAGCAGAAGAGAGTCAAGAAATAGACATTCAAAAATATGGCTAATTGATTTTTGACAATAATACGAAGGAAATTTAATAGAGAAAAGATAGTTTGTTTCAACAAGCTGTGTTGAAACAATTGGATATCCATATATATAAATAACCTCAACCTATAATTTACACTTAGATAAAATATAATTCCAAATAGATTATGGATTTAAATGCAAAATATAAAACTATGTATTTTTTAATAAAACATAAGGGAAAATATGTGTGACCTTAGGTTAGGTGGAGTTCTTAGATAAAAACATCAAAAGTATAATCCATAAAAGGGAAAACTGATAACTCTGACTTCATCAAAGTAAGATGCTTTTGCTTTCCAAAAGACATTTGTGAAAAGAATGTGAAAAGACAAGTCACAGACTGGAAGAAAATATCTGCAAATCATATCTGATAAAGATTTCTCAAAACTCAACAATAAGGAAACAAATAACCTAATTTTTTTAAAAAGGCAAAAGATTGGAACAGACACTTCACCTAAGAAAGCATGTTGACAAAAAATAAACACATAAAAAGATGCCAATATCATTAGTAATTAGGGAAATGCAAATTAAAACCACAGTGAGGTACCACTACACACCTCTTAGCATAACTAAAACAGAGAAAACAAAAACTGATAATTCCAAGAGGTGGCAAGTAAACTGAGTAACAGGAACTCTCATAGATTAGGAGGATACAAAATGGAAAATCTACTGTAGAAAATAGCTTGTCAGATGCTTATAAAGTGAAACATAAATGCCCTATATGACACAGATACCCACTTATAGGTATTTGCCCTAGAGAAATAAAGGCATATGTCCCCATTAATATCTGAAGGGAATGTTTATAGCAGAATAGAACAAATATCATGATTGCCCAAAACTGGAAATAACTAAATGCCCTTCAACTGGGTAATAA
This sequence comes from Mormoops blainvillei, assembly GCA_004026545.1. Taxonomy (NCBI): domain Eukaryota; kingdom Metazoa; phylum Chordata; class Mammalia; order Chiroptera; family Mormoopidae; genus Mormoops; species Mormoops blainvillei. The sequence goes on along the minus strand of PVJD01003667.1, from coordinate 136,426 downwards.
ACTTGCGGTGCATGAAATAGAAATCACAAATTCTGTAGTAGACTTGTACTATGTGTAGTCATGTAACAAGCACCACAATCAAGGTACAGAACAATTCCATAATTGCCCAGAAAAAAAAATGTTTCCTTGGTTTTGTAACTTATGTAAAAAAAAATTAAAGTGTGTGAAATAAATAAAAATTTCTCTAGAAATATTTCTGTCTAAAACTTGATATTTTGAAAGCAACGTGGTGGTATCTAATAAAACCGAGTGTGTGTGTATGTAAGTATAAATTATTTGCATGTATAATTATTCTATATGCATATATGTTTCTATATAGACTATATATTTCAGACATTTCATTCCTACATAAATACTAAAGAAAAATGCACCCTTCAGCCCACAAAAATGTTTATATAAGTATGTTCATTGTAACATCATTTTTAATAGTCTCCAGCTGCAAACTACTCAAATATCCATCAGTAGTAGAAGTAATATAATGGAAGAGTGGAATAGATATTAGCATAGTGGGATCATGATGTTTTATATAGCACAATACTATACCATAAAAAGAACAAACAATTTACAACATCACATAATAACAGATGAATTTCACATTATGTTGAATGACTGAACCAGACATCAAAGAGTACATATTATGTGTTCTCATTTCTGTCAGTTTCAAAACAGGAAAACTGGTCTCTGATGTTAAACACTGGCGTAGTGACGAGGTTCCTTTGCGGTGGGTGGGCAGTGACTAGAGGAGGCATGAGGATGGCTTCCCAGGAACTGGTCGTAATCTGGATTCCAAGTTACATGAGCGTGCTTAGTTTGAGGGATCCATCAAGCTGAAAACTAGTAATTTGTATATATTTCTGAGCATGTGTACTTTAATAAAAAGTTTACACTAAAAACAGCAAAAATGCATCCTTTTAAAATATATTTAATTGACATCTAACTTCACAAGAATACAGGGATTGCACAAAAGTGAAACACGTCTTCCTTTGATGTCATCCTTTTCCTTTTTATTAAGGAGGATTTTCCTGAAGTTCAAGTCTTTCATCAGTTTCAGAGTTGTCTTTAATGCATAAGTGTAACACTGCTCAAGAAAAGATTTGGTTTGCTACCCTCTATCAGTTTAGTTGCACTTACCTAAGACCTATGCCTACCTGTCAGTATCACAGGCCAAGCCAGAAACAGATTTGAAATGAAGGGCTTTTTGAAACATCCCTGCTGTGTAAGGATATTGTTTTGCTTCATTAACTGCAGGTCATATCTCCTATCATACAAAGTTTATGTATTCTGTTGCTATTCCTTCCATAGCCTCTGTAGACATTTCATTATATCAACAGTATTTTATTTTATTTTATTTTATTTTTATTGATTGATTTTTTAGGGAGAGGAAGAAGGGAGAGAAGAGAGAAACATAAATTTGTTGTTCCACTCATTCAGGCACACATCCGCTGTTTACTGTACCTGCCCTGATGGGGGATCAAACCTGCAACATGTGTGCATCCAGATGAAGCTCCAATCAACTGAGTACCGAGCCAGGGTTATTAGAAGTCTTTTCCTGCAACCCAAGCTAGGTCAGAACTCCATCCCCAGAAGGATCTTGTCATTAAAGAGTCATGAACCAAGTTCTGGGAATGGTGAAAATAGTTCTTTATTTCCCTCCTTCTGTCTCCTATCAATCCGCATTGAGCTCACCTCAGAGAGACATAAAGGCACCTTCCTCTGTGATCTCTCTCCCTCTTCTGATGGGCCCTTGGTCTCCTAACCCTCTGTCTACCTCACAGTGTCCCATTTATTTTTCTACTCAGCCTCTAACCTGACTAAAGACATGATTAGAAACAGCCTTTCTTCTCTCAGAAAAGGTGGTGTTTTCCAGAGGGATGGTAGGTAGATAGAAGAATGTCTTACACTTGGTCTGAGGGGTTTAAGAAAAGTTTCCTTTCAGACCCAGCCTAATGAGGAAATGTTAAAAATTCAAAATGTTGAGACTGGCCTGTATTTTTACATAACTGTGATACATCATTATATTCACCAGAGCCTAAGTCACTTTCTTCACTTTTCTTTGTTTTCCTAACCATCCCCATTTCTAGGTACCCAGAAGAAAGAAAGGTGATACTCATCACACCCCGGAAGGGTACAGTGGGTACAAACTACCCTTCCTGTGACTTTGATGTCACATTAGTATGACCGAAGGACAGTTAACACCTTATTCACTTAACTTCATAGAGATGCAGAGTTTTGGAAATATTCCATGTTTAAAATAACAAAAGCACCAGCATTTCTCACAGCCACTTTGTTTGTTTGTTTGTTTGTTTGTTTTAATGTATTTTATTGATTATGCTATTACGGTTGTCTCATTTTTCCCCCTTTATTCCCCTCCACCCTGCACCACCCCCCTCCCACTGGCATCCCCCCACTTAGCTCATGTCCATGGGTCCTACATATAAGTTCTTCGGCTTCTCCCTTTCCTATACTATTCTTAACCTCTCCCTGTCTATTTTGTGCCTATCATTTATGCTTCTTATTCCCTGTACCTTTTCCCCCATTCTCCCAACTCCCCCACCCCACTGATAACCCTCCATGTGATCTTCATTTCTGTGATTCTGTTCCTGTTCTAGCAGTTTGCTTAGTTTTTGTTTTTGTTTTTTTAGGTTCAGTTTTTGATAGTTGTGAGTTTGTTGTCATTTTACTGTTCATGGTTTTGATCATCTTCTTTTTCTTAGATTAGCCCCTTTAATAATTTCATTTAATAAGGGCTTGGTGATGATGAAGTTCTTTAACTTTACTCTATCTGGGAAGCACTTTATCTGCCCTTCCATTCTAAATTATAGCTTTGCCAGGTAGAGTATCCTAGGTCCTTGCCTTTCATGACTTCGAATACTTCTTTCCAGCCCCTTTTTGCCTGTAAGGTTTCTTTTGAGAAATCAGCTAAGAGTCTTATGGGAACTCGTTTGCAGGTAACTGTCTCCTTTTCTCTTGCTGCCTTTAAGATATTCTCTTTATCTTTAACCTTGAGTAATGTAATTATGATGTGCCTTGGTGTGTGCTTCCTTGGGCTCAACTTCTTTGGGACTCTCTGAGCTTCCTGGACTTCCTGGAAGTCTATTTCTTTTGCCAGATTGGGGAAGTTCTCCTTCATTATTTGTTCAAATAAGTTTTCAATGTCTTGTTCTTCCTCTTCTCCTTCTGGCACCCCTATGATTCAGATGTTGGAGCATTTAAAGTTGTCCCAGAGGTTCCTCAGCCTCTCCTCATTGTTTTGAATTCTTGTTTTTCATTCTGTTCTAGTTGAATGTTTCTTTCTTCTTTGTGTTCCAAATCATTGATTTGAGTCCTGGTTTCTGTTCCCTGTATATTTTTCTTTATTTCACTTTGCATAGCCTTCCTTTTTCCTCCCCTTTGCGACCATACTCCACCAATTCTGTGAGCATCCATATTACCAGTGTTTTGAACTCTGTATCTGTTGGGTTGGCTATCCCTTCATCACTTCTTTCTATTTTTGGAGCTTTGATCTGTTCTTTCATATGGGCCACATTTTTTTTTTTTTTGCCTCAGCATATTTATTATGTTGTGAGGGGCTGAGCGTTAGGTACTCGCCAGGGCAGGGCAACCCACATCACTACCTTGTGGAGCTGTATGTGGGGGAGGGGTCAGAGAGGGAACGATGTCACTTGCTTGGCTCTTGGCTGGCTTTTCATCACTTCCCCTGCTACCCACAAGCAAATTGGGCCCTGCTGGTGCTGATTTCCAGGTGAGTCGGTTTGTGTATGTTCTAGGACCCTGTGGGTCTCTCAAATGAACTCTCCTGTGAGGCTGGCAGTTTCTCCCACTGCCGCAACCCCCACAGGTTTTTGCCAGTAGAGGTTTTGAGGCTTTCTTTTCTGGTGCTGGAACCCTGGGTTGCATGTTCTCTCTCACTCCCCAGTTGTTCCTCCCAGTTTATCTACATGCAGATATGGAATTGCCCTGTCTGCCAGCCTTAGCCTTGCCACACATCCTCTCTGCCCCAGCTTCCCATCTCCACCCCTCCTACCAGTCTGAATGAATGTTTCTTCTTTAACTCCTTGGCTGTTGGACTTCTATGCAGTTTGATTTTCTGGCAGTTCTGGTTATTTTTTTATTTTTTATTTGTTTTTGTCTTTTTTTTTTTGGTTGTGTGAGGGGACAAAGTGTATCTACCTATGCCTCCATCTTGGCCAGAAGTCCCTTCTTGCAGCCGCTTTTAATGTAAATATAATTCAAGGGAATTCCACCCTCAAATAGAACATTCAGACTATAAGGACTGATTGCCAAATCCAATGATTAAACTGTACCATAGTGGTTCAGGAGTTACAATGAAACTTGGCTCCACACTGAATGTCCCCAATTACTATGATCTTACAATGATATCATCTTCATTTTAGATTTTCTGTCTTCTCCTGAAGTCTCAATCAGCTGTCAGTGGAATTGACTTACTATATATGAAAATATATATGAAATTGCTGGTGAATGTTTGTGATGCATCAATGTTAGTTCACCTCTTTCGTGATATTAGGGTTACTTTTCTTAATCTTACTATTTCTGCTTCAAATTTTCTCTGGGCTGGTAAAATATATGGGCTCCAATCAACTAACAATTTGTTAATAACCTACCTTCTTTCAAACAGGGCCCCAAAAAACAAAAGCAAAAGCGAAAAGATCAATAAATTTGACTACATTGAAATTTAAAATCTCTGTATACCAATAATCACAATACACAATGTTAAAAGTCATGTATCAGGCTGAGAAAAATATTTGTAACATGTAATAAATGGTTATTAAGCAAAATAGTTGAAGAGCTATCATATGTCAATAAGAAAAAAATTTTTTTAAATAGAAAATAGTGAAAGATATGAGCAAACAATTCACAAAAAAGAAGGCCAATAAATACAGGGTCTGGCAGAGGTAAGGCCTGCTTGAGTGTGGTTGGTAGGGTAATAATAGAGTGTAATAATTTATAGTTTTAATTTGAACATTTCACCGAAAATGTCATATGGTGTGCCTGAGTGTGATATTGTTATGTTACAGAATTACATGCTTATGATTTTGTGATGAAAGATTTTATAATAAAAAGAGGTGTTATTTGTGCTGGACCCTGTACATAAAAACTTGTTCAAACTCAGTAGTAATTAGAGATATGTAAATTATAATTAAAATGAAATACTATTTCTCCTCCATCAGATTAAAAAGATTATTTTCCTATGATATAAAAATGCTGGTGAGTGCATGAGGAACTAATGCTATAATACATTATTGATGACAGCATAAATTAGTACATTTCTCTGAGAGGAGGTTGTGCAACATCTCTTCAAATTAAAAACATGTTTCTCTTATACAACCAGCTATGTAATTGCTCAGTGTCTACCTTTGAGAAACATTTGCACACATGCATATGGGGGTATGTACTAATAGGTATCATTTATCAATAAATTACTTCCACTGTTCTAAGTGCTTTGCATGCTTAACTGTCTTTAATCTTCATTACTTTTTTGTTAAAAGGTTTTATTTATTTATTTTTAGAGAGAAGGGAAGGGAGGGAGAGAGGGAGGGAGAGAAACATCAATGTGTGGTTGCCTCTCACGCACCCCCTACTAGGGACCTGGCCCACAACCCAGGCATGTGCCCTGACTGGGAATAGAACCAGTAACCTTTTGCTTCAGTCTGGTGCTCAATCCACTGAGCAACACCAACCAGGACTAATCTTCATTACTTTTTATATGCATCCCCATTTTACAAATTTAAGATCTAGAGTTAAAACCCAGATAATCTGGCTCCAGAAACTGTGTTCTTTCCCATTATGCCATATAACCTCTTAAGAGAATTGTTCTCTTATAAAAGAATGCTTATTGCAATATTATAAAAACAGATGTTAAATGATTTGAAATGTAATGCTTTATAAGAAAGAAATTAGGTATATTTATATTATTGGTTCTTAACCAGAAGCCATTTTGTTCCCTAGGTAGAATTTGGCAATATGTGTGGAGAGTATTGATTTTAACAATTGTGGGATGGTTGGGTGGGGGGGTTGCTAATATCATCTAGTGGGTAGAGGCCAGGAATGCTGCTAAGCACCCTACAAAACTTAGGACAGGACCCCTACATCCAAGAATAATCTGACCCAAATGTCAATAGCGATAAGTTTGAGAAACCCTGACTTATATGTATATTTATTGTTCTCTAAGCACCATTTATTTCAAAAGCCAATTTATAGGTTATATCAACTATTTTAAACATACATGCACACAGAACATTATATGACCTGGGGGTGTGTACACTTATCTGTATGTGTATACTCATATATTCTCAGAAAAAGTTCTAAAATAATGCATGCAAATTATTAAATGTGGTTACCCCTGAAGGGTGGCGAAAGGGATAAGGACTGTAGGAAACAGTGGACAAAGAGAACTTCAAAAATAGGAGCAACGTTTTGAAAACGTTAAGAAAAAATGTATTTGTGAATATCTATAGAATTCCAACGAGGCTGACAGTACCACTGAGTACTATTTACTACGTGTCAACCTGACAAAGATGAGCAAAAGGAGAGGAGCAGGGATAGCAGGGTGGGGTTAAAAGGTTGCTCTAACATTGTGACCAAGCAACGTCTCTTTTAGAAAATACTTCCTATGAAACGTAACTTTAAAACTCATATGGTGTGTGCTCTCATTCATATAAAGAAGTCATAGAGCCATTCACTATGTAAATCTGTGTATTAAAGGAAAAAGATCTTGAAGGAGGAACACCAAACTGAAAGGACTCTAGGGTCAAAAATTGGATTCAGCTAGGAACCGAAGGGGATTTCCTTTTAGCTACCTTAGTTAAAGATTTTACGAGAATAATTTTTAACATGTTACATCAGTGATTAAAAATAAAAATAAATCAGTTAAAAGTATGCAAAAACACAAATGTATAAGAATATTATTGGCTGTGATGTTATTTTAAGTTCACAAAATAAAAACAATGAGGCAATGTAAAGACCCAAGAATAAGAGATAGGTCAAATAAATTAATCTCTACTCATTTAAACAAATACCTTGTACTCATTAAGAATAACATTCTGGAAATTAAATCATGTGGCTAAATGAGAAAAAATAATTACAAAATATAGACATGGAATTATATTTTATTATTTCAAGAAAAATGCTAAGCATAGGCATAGTAGGGAAAAGTTTAGAAAGATAGTTACTAAGATTTCAAGAAGAATTATCTCTAGGGACTGGAAATAGAAGTACTTTCGTGTTTTCTTGATTATAATTTGTTCTGTGTTCAAATATTTTATAATCAAATTGTTTCTATAATGTTTAAAGAATAGAGAGAACAACATGTTTTATACAGCATAAAAAGTCTAAGCAATACAAATATATTTAACATAGCTAAGGAAAGTAATGAAAAAAGAGCACTAGTAAGAAAATGAAATGATATAAGAAATAATAGAACCAATTACAACAACTTTGGGTCCAAGTTTGGCTCCATTGTTTCAGAGCTGAGTGAATATTAACAAGTTGCTGAAACCTTCTGAATTCCACTGTGAGGGGTAAGTGAGAAATTATGTCAGTATGCTGAAGTATTGTTTAGTGGTTTAGAAAAGCCCTCTAAAACTCAGCTGAAATACACAATATTTACTGAGGATTTTCTCAAGGATACATAATTCATTCATTTCTCTAGATCCTCAAAAGTGGTTGAGTAGCTGTTAGAGATTACTCTCTGGTAAGTACCCTGAGCACAGTTAGTCTTTAGCTTTGCCCTTCAGTATGGTCAATATCAGCAGTATTTCTGGGAGAAATGCCAACTCTTGACCCACCTTCAACCTACAGAATCAGGACCTACATGAAAATTTCCCCATGAGATTCAGATGGACCTTGAGCTACTTAATACCAGTTAGAAACAAATCCCAATGCCTCAAGAGTCAACTGGATTAGTTTTGGACTGCCAAACACTTGTAAAAATTGAGGCATCTAATAAGTGAATGTGACTAGTGAGACAACATCCCCCCTCTAGTCAGAAGGACCATTATTATCCATTTTGGTCTCAAGGTTAACTGCAAGGTAATCGATGAGACAACATACATTTTGAAGGAATAGAAGAAAGAAAAAAAAAATAGTGTGCCAAAATCAAGTGACGGAGAAGACAAAGAAAAGTGCCAGGAGACTGACTGTGGCCTGGAGTAAAGGGGTGAGGAAACAGATGGGAAAAGTTGGTGGTAATAATTCCACCTCTCTGCCTGGGTACACACCTCTGTCTCCTACCTTTGTTCCAAAGCAGTATAGTGTTGAGCATGGGGCATGGGCTTTAAAGTCAGAAAAATTGCATTTATATCTGCCCCATGACCCTCTATAGCTGTATATGTTTCAGCTCAGTACCTCTCTCAGTTTTCTTATCTGTACATTGAGACTTACAATACCTAATGCATGGCATTGTTGTATTAACTTAGTGAATTAATAAATGGTCTGGTTTAATACCTAATACATTTTGGGTGCTCCATAAATAATAGCTACTTGTTGATTTCCTTTATCTTAAAGAACAGTCAGTGGTTCTCCCGAGGACCTCCTGTGCAGATCTCACCAATAATCCCAAGTGAAATGAGTCACAGAATCCTCATAACGCTCCTGGTGGTCACACGACTTGCCCTAGTTACTGCACATTATTTTATAATGATGTATTTAAAGTGTATCTCCTTGCCCTGGCTGGGTGGCTCAGTTGGCGCAAGCATCATCCCATACACCAAAAGTTTGCAGGTTTGATTCCCAGTTGAGGCACATACCTAGGCTATGGGTTTGATCCCTGGTCAGGGCACATGCCTAAGTTGCAAGTTCGATCCCCACTCAAGGCACTTATGGGAGACAACCAATCAATGTTTCTCTCTCCCATCAATGTTTCTCCCCTCTCTATCCCTTCCTCTCTTTCTAAAATCAATAAACATATCCTCATGTGAGGATTATAAATAAATAAATAAATAAAGCCTATCTCCTACACCTCCTATAAACTCCTTAAGTTTAGTGACTCTTACTTATCTTTGCAACCTCAGTGATTCCCACAGAGCTTGGCAAGAATATTCACCAATAAATGCTGGTGGACTCAATGTGTCAATGGGTTTTGAAGGTTGTGACATTGTTTCAGGATGACTCCACTGAAAAACATCTTAATGGAGAACATTAGGCTGTAGCCACCTCTACACCACTTCATATCCTGAAGTGCCAGGATATCTCTGCCAACAACCGCCACTGGCTGCGAGTGCTAGGGAATAGATATGACCAGTTCCTGGAAGACAAGGCTTAAAAAGGGCACAAGCAGTGAAGGAAGGCTCTTTGCCATATCTGGTCAGAGAGACCAAATCTCTCCAGATGGTGCTGAAACTAATTCATATCAGGTAGCAAACAAAAGCAGTTTTTCTTTTCACAAAGTATTGTGTAAGTCTTTCAACTCGACACATGACTGCAGCCCCACTGGACCTAAATTTACCAAAAATTTAAGGTAAAGGTTATTTTTCTTTTTAAAGCCTTCTGAGGCCTCATGCACCAGAATGTCACCTGAGTGCCTTTATTTGACAAAACCTCAAAATTATTCATCTTAGAGCAGCCCCACAGCCCCAGGGTGCCTCATTCTTAGGTGACAAAAAGCAGCTGTTGCACACCCACCAGCCCGACGCCGATCAAAAATCTGGCAGGTTTCCCTCAGCCCCATCTAAGCCAAATAAAGCCCTTAGGTTCTTCAAACTTTATGCCGCCCTCTCAAGTTGAGCTGGACACCAGCCACAGCTCTGGCTATTCTAGTCAGCCTCACAGGCAAAGCTGCCCTGTGAGCTGGTGGGTCAGGTGGTTCCCATCACCAATATGATTACCTGACTCCCTTTCACATTCTGAGCACTTTCCCTTTTCCCGTCAGACTTGGGGTTTTATTGGAATTGGCAATGCGAAGCTATTTAAACACAGCTCCATCTGTCAGCATTGGGTCCTGCAGGTAGAGTGTCATGTTTGATTTTAGATTATCATTTGTTGTGTTGTCAAGAAGGTCTTGGGGGAGGAAGAAAAAAATGCCTGCATTCAAACTGTTCTTTGATTAAAATGCACAAATACCTCATTTGCAACTTTGACCATGATCTGCTCTGTGTTCCTCATGTTTCTCTTAAAATCACAGCAACAGCCTCTGTGACGCTCATGAGCTGGACCTCAAAGAATTGCCCACAGTGTGAAGCAGACCTTAACCCTGCGCTTTGGAGCTCACTTTGGGTCATTCCTCATCTATAAAGTACCCAGCAACAGTAAGGCTTGTCCTTAGTGGGCAAAACATGAGTGTAAACAGATCTAAGCGTTTCCTACCTAACCTACTGATATGTGAGAACTTAGAGATGAGATAGGCTACTCTCAGGAAACCTTCTTCTGGGTACCTGTGCCAAAGAGGTGAGATCTAAACAGAGAATGTACTTCGAGCATCGTTCTTCACAACATGTTTATATTCATAGTTTCACGACATAAAAACAAGATAAATATTCATAAATTAATAACAGAGCAGCAGAATGTTGGTAGCTGTCGAAGCAGGATGGACACATTGTGTTGCATGTGCTTTTTTCTTTTCTGTTAAAAACAATAATTGTAAAAACCATGTTCAGAAAAATATGTAAAAATTATAGATATGCCGTGATTCCTGTGCATTAAAAATACAAAGGAAAATGACAGAGGAATAATATACCGAAGGCTGTCAGTCACCAACAACACATAAACACGTGGCATGGGACCTAATTCTTAGTGCCACCGGACTGCCACACTGCCGAGAATGCAAGTGAGCTCTATTTAGAAACAATAGACACTCCACGCAAATATGCATTTAACCTGTTTGCTCGAGATTTAGCTGTTATCCACATGACAGAGTTCAAGAGATAAGCGAGTAGAAGGTGAACAGATCCAGCCTGCCGCACTGTGAAAAGCGGAAGGCGCCGGTGCCACAACGGCTGCAGGGGGGAGCTTGAGGCAGCTGCGCAGAAACGGGGAGGCACTGATACACCAGAGATGTGGGTAGATTGTGGAACTGATCACTCATCTGATTCAGAGCAGGAAAGCGGTCCCTTCTCAGACCCAAATTTGCAGAAAGGGCTTTGTCATCAGAGACAAGACCTCCTTCCCAACCTTGAAGCCACCAGCACGTCTGTGCCACAATCCAGGCACCAAACAAAAATGGATCCGAGTCTGTCTCTGTTCACGGTCACAAGTGAGTGGTACCTCCTCCATTCCTCTCCCACTTCCTGATTTACTTGCCGTTTTGGTTTTTTACATCAGTGCTAATTCTCTCATTTTTAGACCACGTAACCATCCAGGCGTGAATTGGTGTGCTGCCTCCCAGAGCGATTTTCCTCCTTGTGCAATGTAGGTTCTTCTGTAATTGTGCTATCTCACCATACCTTGGGGCAAAACACTTTCTGATTTGCTTTCATTTCTCAGTGCAACATCGTGGCTATCCAAATAACCCCAATAGGAAAAACAAAAACCGTGCACACAAAGAGGAGTAGAGTGATCTGCATTCATTCAGGGCTCTGAACAGTCTTACCAGCTCTGCTCTTACTCCCATGATGAAAAAGCCTGGGAACAATGTTTCAGAGAAAGCTCAGAGGCCTATTTATTTATTCTCATCATGACTTTTGATGGAATCATTAATACTGTCAAACAGAGCGATGGAGTTCAAAGAAAAAATGTAGAGTTCACCAGGAAAAAAATTAGAGCACTTTTTCGCCAGGGAAATTAAATTTTCATTGACAAAGTTCCAGAACAGTAGCAGGCAAGTGTACCTGCCACATCAGGGAGATGAATGGATCCCAAGAAACTGATCTCAAAGACTAGGATACAGGGAATTTGGAGAAGATACAGGCCATCCCTTGAATTTAAAAATATACATTTTGGCCATTATTTTTTAAATTTTATTTTTCAAATACAGTTTACATTTAATATTATTTTGTATTGGTTTTAGATGTGTAGCATAGTGACTACACTATCATCTACTTTACAAAGTGTTCCCCTGATATTTCTAGTACCCGCCTTGCACCACACATAGTTACTCCTTTATTATCAACTATGTTCCCCATGCAGGATTTTACATCACCATGACTATCGATTTGTACCTCTTAGTCCTTTCGCCTTTTCTACTCCGTCCCCTCTCTGGCAACCATCAGTCGTTCTCTGTGTCTGAGTCTATTTTAATTTTGTTAGTTCATTTATTTCATTTCTCAGATTCCACATATACTGGTAAGTGAAATTATATGGTATTTGTCTTTATCTGACTAATTTTACTTAGCATAATGACCTCCAGGTCCATCCATGCTCTGACAAATGGTAAGATTTTGTCCTTTTTTATGGTCAAGTAATATTCCATTATATATATGTACCACCACTCTTTTATCCGCTTGTCTATAGGTGGGCACTTGGGTTGCTTCCATATCTTGGCTATTGGAAATAATGCTACAAAGAACATAAGGGTGCATGTAATCTTTCAAATTAGTGTTTTAAATTTCTTTGGCTATATACTCTAGAGTAGAATCACTGGATCATGAGGCAATTCTATTTTTAATTTTTTGAGGAGCCTCCAATAGTTTTCTACAGTGGCTACAACAATCTGCATTCCCATCAAAAGTACACGAGGGTCCTCTTTTCTCCGTATCCTTGTCCACACTTCTTTTTTGTTGATTTATTGATGACAGCCATTCTGACAGGTGTGAGGTGATATCTCATTCTGGTTTAATTTGTGTTTCTCTTATGATTAGTGACATTGAGCATCTTTTTATGTGCATGTTGGCCATCTGTGTGTCCTCTCTGAAGAAGTGTCTATTCAGGTCCTTTGCCCATTTTTTAATTGTATTGTTTCTTTTTTTGGTGTTGAGTGTTATGAGTTCTTTATAAATTTCAGATATTAACCCCTTATCAAATGTATCATTGGCAAATCTGTTGTCCCATTAAGTAGTTTGTTTGTTGTTGTTTTGTTGATGGTTTCCTTTGCTGTGCAAAAACTTGTCAGTTCAAAGTAGTCCCATTTGTTTACTGTGTGTTTTGTTTCCCTTGCCGGAGGAAATATATCAGAAAAAAATATTGGTAAGACTTATCAGAGATTTCACTTCCTATATTTTCTCTTAGCAGTTTTAGGGATTAAAGTATGACATTTAAGCCTTTAACCTATTTTAGTTTTTTTCTTACATGTGGTAAGAAGGTGATCTATTTTCACTTTCTTGCATGAATCTGCTTGACTTTTCAACACCATTTACTGAATAGACTGTTTTTACTCCCATGTATGTTTTTACTTCCTTTGTCAAATACTACTTCACCATCTAGGAGTGGGTTTATTTCTGGGCTCTGTATTCTCTTCCATTGATCTATGTGTCTGATTTTATGCCAGCGCCATGCTGCTTTGAATACTATGGCCCTTTAATATAGTATGGTATCAGTTCACATGATACTTTGTTCTTCTTTCTCAAGATTGCTGAGGCTATTTAGGGCCTTTTTTAGTTCTTTTGAAATTTTTGGATTATTTGTTCTAGTTCTATAAAATACACCATTGGTATCTTGATAAAAATTTCAATGAATTTATAAATTGCTTTGAATGGACATTTTAATGATGTTAATTTTCTCTATCCATGAGCATCATAGATGCTTCCATTTCTGTGTGTCTCCTTCATTTTCTTTTTTTAGTATCTTGAAAGGTTTTGCATACAAGTCTTTTACCTTCCTTGTTTAAATTTTTCCTAGATATTTTATTTAGTTTGATGCAATAGTAAATGACATTGTTTTCTCAGACTCACTTTCTGATAGTTCATTATTGGTTTGTAAAAATGCAGTGAATTTCTGAATATTTATTTTGCATTCTGCTACTTTACTGAATTCATTTATCAATTCTAGTAATTTTTTGGTGGAATCATTAGGGTTGCCTATGTACAGTACCATGTCATCTGCAAATAAGGACAGTTTTACTTCTTCCTTTCCAATTGGCGTGCCATTTATTTCATCTTCGCATCTGATGGCTGTGGCTAGGACTTCCAGCACTGTGTTGAATTAAGAGTGGTGAGCAGACATCCATGGCTTGTTCCCAATCTTAAGGGAAATGCATTTAGTTTCTCCCCATTGAGTATAATATAGGCTGTGGATCTGTCATATGTAGCCTTTATTATATTGAGGTATGTTCTCTATTCCCACTTTGCTGAGGTTTTATCATAAATGACTGCTGGATTTTGTCAAATGCTCTTTTCTGTACCTATTGATATAATCATATGGTATTTAGCCTTCATTTTGTTAATGTGGCGAATCACCTTCATTGATTTGAGGATATTATACCTACCTTGCACCTCCAGAATAAATCACCTTGATCAAAGTGTGTGATCTTTTTAATGTATTGCTGAATTTGGTTTGCTAATATAATGCTGAAGAATTTTGCATCTATCTTCATCAGGGATATTAATTTGTTTTTCTTTGTAGTGGTTTTACCTGGTTTAGAAATTAAGATAATTCTGACCTCATAAAATGAGCTTGGGAGGCTTTCCTCTTCATGATTTTTTTGGAATAGTTTGAGAAGGATAGATGTTATTTTTGAATGTCTGGTAAAATTCACCTATGAAGCTGTCTGGTCCAAGACTTTTGTTTGTTGGTAGTTTTTTCTTAGTGCTTTTATTTCATTAGCTGTACTCAGTCTGTACAGATTTTCTGATTTTTCCTGATTCAATTTTGAAAGATTGTGTGTTTCTAAGAATTTATCCATTTTGTCCAGATGGTTAAATTTGTTGGTACGTAGTTGTTCATTATATTTTCCTATAATCCTTTATATTAATATGGTGTCAGCTGTTACTTTTCTTTCATTTCTGATTTTATTTATTTGAATCTTCTCTCCATTATTTTTTTTAGGAATATGGTTAAATGTTTATCGATTTTGTTTATTTTTTCAAAGAACTAGCCCTTGTTTTTATTGATCTTTTGTATATTTTATACTCTTTTACTTATTTTCACTCTGATGTTTATGATATCCTGCCTTCTACCCACTTTGGGCTTTTTTAAAACTAGTTTTTATAGATGTATGGTTAGATTGTTTATTTGAGATATTTCTTGTTTCTTGAGGTAGGCCTGAAATGCTATAAATTTCTCTCCGAGGACTACTTTTGCTGTGTCCCATAGATTTTGACTGTTGTGTTTTCATTTTAATTTGTCTCAGTGTGTGCTTTGACATTTCCTTGATCTCATTGTTAACCCATTCATTGTTTAGCAACATGTTATTTAGTCCCCATGTATTTGTGTATTTCAGGGTTTTGTTTTGTTTTTCATGTAATTGATTTCTAACTTCATACCACTGTGGTCAGAGAAGGGGAATTGTACCCATCAACTCGCAGGAAATTGTCTCTTCTCACCCTCTTACATCAGCCCTGTTCGTATTTTGGAGACCCTTGTTTAGCCATAGCTGTTTGACCTGGGTTGTAGACACTGGGTCTAAGGTGGGACAAATTCTATAATCTCTTGTTGGAAATGTGGATGACATATCTAAGTTTATTATATACTGAGTTTTAATTGAGGTGATGCAAACTTGGGAATTTGGGGTGGGCCATGTTCCACCGTGTACACAGTGAAGCAGAGAAAGACAGTCTGTGAAAAAGAGGAAGTGAATCATATACACTTTGCTTTTCCTTGTTTTTTTTTTGTTTGTTTGTTCTTTGTTTTGATTCTTTATCAAACTCAGTTTTTAATATCTGTAACCAAAAGAGACTAAGACAGATGGTGGATGGTTTTTTTTTTTGATAATGTGAATATAGAGTGTCATGGTTTTAAAGTTTTAGAAAAAACTGGTCGGTGTTTTATGCTAAGCTCATTCAGCAATTTTACCCTGCTAAATCATCTAGGTTTCAGGGTCTGCCAGCATGTTGTACACAACATAAAACTTTTTATTTATTTATTTATTTTAGTTCTTCAGGTTATGATAGGTCAATGAACTCATCCAAATTGATCAAAATCACAAAATACTGATCAATCAATCAGAATATTCTACATTGCTATAGGAAAATATAATTGACAAACTATAATTAAATAACAAAATAATTTTAAATATATATATATATATATATAGAGAGAGAGAGAGAGAGAGAGAGTCTGTCCAGAAGGTATCCAGCTATGTAATATGAAAAATAGAGGCATTTATTGAAGAAGATACAAGATACAAGAAACATTGTACATAGGACAATAATGCCTCAGTCCCCTTCAAAGTAGGTACCTTGGGATCTCACACAGTTCTCTCACTTTTCCTGAATCTCTTCAGTGGTCTGAAATCTTTTCCCTTTCAAATGTGATTTTAGTTTTGGGAAAAGCCAGAAGTTGCAGTGCATCAAATCTGGGCTGTAGGGGGTCTGAGTCACCTGGGCGATTTGATGTTTCACCAAAAAACACTGCAGGATACATGATGCATGAGCAGGCACATTGTTGTTATAAAGCTACCAATCACCAGTTGCCCATAGCTGCAGCCTTCTGAATAACCCAAATAGTTTTCACAGAGGAATGCTCAAGCCTAATCAAAGTTTGATGCAGATTTGTTGCTCTACTCAGTCATTTTGAATGTGACAGTCACACAGTACACATGCTCACTCAACTTCATCTACTGCCACCCACTGACTAGTACAGTGAAGTCATCATTATTCACACATTCACATTCCAGTCCACTCTCCTTGGTTACCAGGTTACATCAATATCATGCAAACCATTCTCATTATATTAATAATTGATGGGGTTTTTTCTGTACAGACCTTGTATATATATCTGACATTTGCACATGACTCCCCTGCAACCATTGTTGCATTTTGTAACTATGAGTCTCCTCTGCTGCTCTGTTAGAAAATCTGATCTACAGAGTGCTGGTAACTTTGTGCTCCTTTTTAAAAAATTAACTTGTTTTTATTGTATTTTCTCCATTACCATTTATCTCCCTAACAACCCCCTGCAATCACCACCCTGTTGTCCATGTCCATTAACCCTTTCTCCTTTTTGCTCAATCCCTCCACCTCCTAACTACCCCTATAGCTGTCATTCTGCTCTCTATGAGCCTGTCTCTATTTTTCTTCTTTGTTTATTTTGTTCATTAGATTCCAGCAATGAGATCTTTCATTGACTGGCTTATTTTACTTAGCATAATCATCTCCAACTCCACCCATGTCGTCACAAAAGGTAAGAATTCCTTGGGGGTTTTCAGTGCTGTGTAGTATTCCATTGTGTAAATGTACTGCAGCTTTTTTATCCACTCATCTACTGATGGGCACTTAGGCTATTTCCAAATCATGGCTACTGTAAATAATGCTGCTGTCAACATAGGGGTGCATATATTTTCTTGAATCAGTGTTTCAGAATTCTTTGGATATATTCTCAGGCATGGAATCACTGGATCAAAAGGCAGTTATGTTTTGAAATTTTTGAAGTATCTCCATACTTTTTTCCAGAGTGTTTGCACCAGTCTGCATTCCCACCAACAGTGCACGAGGGTGCCCTTTTCTCCACATCCTCACCAAGACTCGTTGTCTGTTGATTTATTAAAGATAGCCATTTTTTGCAAGTGTGAGGCGTTATCTCATGATTTTAATTTGAAACTCTCTGATGGCTAGTGATGTTGAGCATTTTTTCATATGTCTGTGGGCCATCTGTATATCCTCCTAGGAGAAGTGTCTATTCAGGTCCTTTGTCAATTTTTTAATTGGATTGTTTGTCTTCTTGGTGCTGAGTCAAATGAGTTCTTTGAATATTTTGGAGATTAAACCCTTGTCTGACATATCATTGACAAATATGTTCTCCCATAGAGTGGGTTCCTTTGCAGTTTGCTGATGGTTTTTTAGCTATGCAGAAGCTTTTTAATTTGATGTGGTCCCATTTATATCCTTTTTCCTTTGTTTCCCTTGCCCTAGGAGATATATCGCCAAAATACTTCCATGTGAGATGTTTGAAATTTTACTGCCTATATTTTTCTCTAGGATTTTTATGGTACCATGACTTTACTTTTTTATCCGTTTTCAGTTTATCCTAGTGTATGCGTAAGTTGGTGGTCTAGTTCCATTTTTTTGCAAGTACTAACCCAGTTATCCCAAAACCATTTATTGAAGAGACTATCTCTACTCCATTGTATGCACTTTCCCTTTCTATCAAATATTAATTAACCATAGAGACATGAGTTTATTTCTGGGCTCTCTATTCTGTGCCATTGATCTATGTGTCTGTTCTTAAGTCAGTACCAGGCTGTTTTGATTATAGCGGCCTTATAATATAATTTGATGCCAGGTATTGTGATCCCTCCAACTTTGTCCTCCTGTCTCAGGATTGCTGAGGCTATTCTGAGTCTTTCTTCATTCCATATACATTTTTGGAATAATTGTTCTAGATCTGTGAAATATGCCACTGATATTTTAATAAGAATTGTGTTGAATCTATAGATTGCTTATGGACATTTTAATGATGTTAATTCTTCCAATCCACGAACACAGTATATGCTTCCACTTATCCTCAGTTTCTTTCATCAGTGTCCACTAGTTTTCCAAATACAAGAGTTTTACCTCTTCAGTTAAATTTATTCCGAGGTACAAAATGTTTTTTTCTTGCATTAGTAAATGTGATAGTTTTCTTAGATTCTCTTTCTGATAGCTCATTATTAGTATATAGAAATGCCATCAGTTTCTGAGTATTGATTTTAAATTTTTATTTGAGTTTCATGATATTTGACCATACTCTGTGAAGTATAATACAAACAATTTGAGGTGACTCTTCATCTGTTCTCTGTATAAACCTCCCATTTGTGTAGTATTTTCCTGAATTCAGCATTCCTCCTGGCCTTAGATTTTCATTCTCCCCTTTAGCTGCGATGGTGGAGTGCTCTTTCCACACTGCTAAAGGGTTGTTCCTGCCAGTTCAAAAGAACCTTTTTTCACCACCTTGAAATTCTATGGTGCCCTATGGATGTCCACTCTATCTTCTTTTTCCCTTTGACATAAGGACAAAAGCCATTTGGAAAGTTAACAGTTCTATTTTGTCTATGCCATACATTGGCATTACACCAAAGGCTCCGCAGAGCTTCTCTCTGATTTCTTTGATCTTTTTCTACTATGAATGTGACATTTGGTTGTCTTTAACCTTATATGCTCAATTTGAGATTACCCCCTTGGATACTGTATTTATAGACTAAGCCACTGTCTCCTATTGATCTTTAGTTATGTGACCTTATTTCCTTCTTTTGCACATTCATTGCCTTTTAACCTCAGTGCTCATTGGAGAGTTACCTGGACACACACATTAATTTTTGATAGCCTACTTGGAATTATTCTTCATTTGAACTAAACTGGAGAAAAATTCAAATATGAACTCTCTGGGATATCGCTTATATTTCTCTACAAGAATAGATTATAAGTATTTAAATAGAGAGGCATAGAATATCATCATCATTTCAATTTCCCATTTATGCAAGACTCAGTCACCCAAATAACCAGTCAATTATTCTATATGTCTTATCATTACTTGCTTACCCAAGATTAAGATTTTCTTTTGTTTACTTTGTTTTCCTATTTTATTTTTTCTTTTCACTACTGAGGACATTGAGATAAAGTTCAGAAATTCACATAGATTAAACTGGCTGAGTCAGATCTAGAATCTAAGCCTTAGATGTCCACGTTATTCAGAATACTCAGTTAATACTCTCAGGTCTCAAATGATTTACCTCATTTTTCAATCAAGAAAACAGTCAAACAAATGGATCCTTAGGCCAGTCAAATGAGAGTGTTCAGATCATTTGAGAGAATCTGGAGAACGTGTTGACAAAAATACCTGTCAGTTAGTTAAGAAGAGGACCAATATCCACACCTTTACCTTCAAAGTAACATTCCTCTGATACCATTTTTGTTTTTCATTCACACCCTGCTCCCTTTTCAAGTGTTTTTATTTTCTGTGTATTCCATCCTTTCTGCTGTTTCCTCCAGCCATACGGGTTTGTACTACTGACTTCCCAAGTCAACATGTGTTCTTCTAGTACAGTAACTCCTAAAATTACTCTGTAGAGAAAGTCTTCCAGAATTCAGTAAGAATTCAGAAGTTGTGTATCTTCCCTACATTTCCTTACTAGCCACATGCCTAAAACACACTCATCTCATCAGGGAGTGATGGGAAGGGTGTGCACTTTATTTAATTCATGGGGGTGGCACTGCATTTCCATAGTGACTACACTAAGTTTAAAAGCCCTCCCAGACAATAAAGGTCAATGTTTGTGTAACCAGCTAGTAAATAGTTCTACTTTTTGAACTGTTTGTCCTCTTCTTTAAAATAAATTTATTAGACAAGATGTATTTTAATATTCTGATCACTACATGATTCTTTAATTTTCTGACTCCTTTTGTGATGAATCAAACGTTGCATTATAATATCTTTTGTATTACTGTAATGAACTATTTTTATTGAACTATACCTTATATGCAATAAAATTTACCCTTTTTAAGTTTAAGGAGATGATGAGGTTTGACAAATATATGTAACTACATGTAGCTATATATGTAACCAACATCGTAATGAAGGTATAGAATATTTGTATTTCCTCCCAAATATCTCCCATGTTCCTTTGCAGTCAATCCCTTCCCCATAATTGCAACCCTTGACAACCACTAATTTCAGACTCTATAGATTTTCCTTTTCTAGAATGTCATAAAATAAAATCAGATAATATGTAGTATCTGACTCTGGGTTCTTGCACTGGCACAATGCTTTTGAGGCCTATCCATGCTATTGCATGTATTAGTGGTTTGTTTCTTTTTCTTGCATAGTATTAACCCATTATATGAATTTACTGCAATTCTTTATTCACATGTTGATCGAAATTGGGTAATTATGAATCAAGCAACAATGAACATTTATGTACGAGTCTTCGCATAGACATATATATTTTTATTTTTATTGGTAAATAAATAGGCGTGGAATACTGTGGAATGGTAAGTATGTGTTTAACTCTAAAACACTGCCAAATGTTTTCCCAAAGTGGCTGTACCATTTTATATTCCTGTAGTGCATTTTATATTCCTGTAGCGCATGGCTCTTCATTCTTGCCAACACTTTGTATTTTCAGTCTTATAAATTTTGAGAATTCTAGTGGGAATGTAGTGGTATCTCCTTGTGGTTTGAAATATGTATTTCCCTGGTGACCAATTGATTAGCTATCTTTACATGTGCTTATTTGCTAACCATGTTTTTTTGTTTTTGTTTTTGTTTTTGTATTTTTTTGGTGAAATAAATGTTCAAATATTTTTCTGCTATTTTAAAATTAAATTGCTTCTCTTATTATTATTGAGTTACAACAGTTCTTTCCATGTTTTACATACAAAATTCTTTATCAGATATGTTTTATAAATGTTTTCCCAATGTGTGACTTGTAATTTCATTTAACAGTCTTTTTTAAAGAGACAAAGTTTACAGTGCGATAAAAGTTTAATTTATCAATTTTAAAAAGTTGTTTTCCATTCTTGTCTTAAGACATGTTTACGTAACTTAGGGTAGCAAATACTTTTCTCCTGTTATATCTTTTTAATTTTTATGATTTTAGCACTTTTATTTAGTTCTGTGATACATTTCAAGTTAACTTTTGTACGTGATGGAAGATACTTGTTGATGTTTTCTTTTGTTTGTTAATTTTTGTTTTTGTTTTATTTTCCTTATGGATGTCTAGTGGTCCAGCACCCTCATTAAAAAACTACTATTTCCCCATAGAATTAGTTGAGAACCTTTATCAAAACCAATTGATTTTGTATAACTGAAACTATTGAGTTGGCCAAAAGGTCCATTCTTTTTTTTCCATAAAATAAAATATACATTTTCTCATTTTCACCAATAACTTTAGTGATTTGGATATTTTGAGTATGTCAGTGATCTCCTGCATGGTATAATACTGATTGTTCTCAATTAATGTCTCTATTTGATTGCTATCAACTTCAACGGGTCTACCCAACTATGGAGCCCCATACAGCAAGAAATCTCCAGCATGAAACTTCACAAACCACTTTCAAAATGTTCAGTTAGTCACAGCACCTTCTCCATACACTGCACAAATCTATTTTTGTGTTTCAGTTATGTTTTTACCTTTCTTGGAATAATAAAGCATAATGTGCTGAAAATGTTGCATATTTTCTTTCATCTTCACCATTAAAATGGCTACACAAAAGTTCACCAATTTTGATTTTTTTTAGATGCACACCAACATGACAGCTGTCACAATATAATTTTAAAAAATGGTCTTGAAGTTAAAGACAATGAAGCACTACTAGAGCCATCTTATAAAAAAAAGTAAATGAACATTTTGGCCAACCCTATAATATACAATAATATTGAATGTCAACTGTAATTGAAAAATAAAATTAAAAAAAAATTTTTTCCTTGTAAGTGTTTGTCTGTATCTGGACTTCTGGCCTCTCTATTCTATACCACTGCTCTTCATGTATACTCTTTGCCAGTATCACACTGTCTTGGATAAGGCAGCATCATAGTAATTGCTGCAATCAGGATGTGTGCGTCTTTCAGCTTTGTTCTTCCTTTTCAAAGTCGCTCTACACTGTTATAATAAAAGCAACTAATACTGACTATAAGACATTCTTCTAAGTAGTTTGCATGCATTGTTCATTTAGTCCTCACAACACAATAAATAAATAAATAAATATATATATATATATTTCTTTTTTTGGTTGTTGTTGTTTTATTTTTCAGATGAAGAATTAGAGGCTTAGGCAGATTAGTAAATTGACCAAGGTCATTTTAATTGGTAAGTAACAGATCCAGGATTTGAACCCAAGTCTGTATATCTCCAGAGGCTTAACATTTATCTACTAAGCTGCATTTATCCCACATCTTACTTAACCTTCTCATGATTTTTTTATCCACAATTAGATTACCAATATATGGTAGACACTAAATAAATATTGTAATTGATTAATTTTCCCACCGTGTTTGGAGCAAGGCTCTGTACTCATTTGTAAAACCTTTGGATTGAATTAATTGAGATGTGGTCTCTGCTCTGGTGTTTTAGGGCCACATCAGGAGCATTCTCAATATTCTCATTCTTCTGCAGTCTTTGACACTTCAACGCCTGGGTTGCAATGGGAGGCTCTGAAGCAGAGCTGAAAGGGCAGTAATGAAGCTCTAATGCTAATAAAGTCCTAGGCCACAGGCATTTTTGCCCTAGCAGAATATGATCTATATTTTCAGTAGCCTCCAATGCCCTTTTCAACAGCCTCTTTACAGCTCATTGGTGGGTAATAAGTCTTAACCAGTATTGGTCTTTGACATAGGTAGTAAAATACAATCTAAAAAGCACCCACTGGAGTATAAAAGTCAGCATCAGGACAGTACAGATGATTTCTAATGTAATATATTTCCCATTTTGGATCCCCAAGTACAGGATCCAAGAGGCAGGTATTTTGCTCACCAGACTAAATTATTAGTTGAACAAAACTACATACTGTTTCTTGAGTTTGAATACTTACAAATAACACTTTTTATAAAGGCCTTTTTAGTAGTTATGCTTAAATAAATAAAATTACCTATTTAGAATTCACAGTTTGTGGATGCTTCTATATATAACTGAAGAAATTTGACCTATATGATAAGGGTTTGGGAACAATATAATTTAAGGAGGCTTGAAGTTACTCAGGGTATCATGCTAAAAAAAAGAGAAGACCAAGGTGGAAGCCTAACATCCCTCTTTAAATATTTGAAATGGTCTTTTTATTGGTTGAATAGTGCCCCTGCCCCTTATTCACATATACCTGGAACCTCAGAATGTGACTTTATTTGGAAATAAAGTTGTTGCAAATGTAATTAGTTACAAATGAGGTTATATTGGATTAAAATGGGCTCTAAATCCAAAACTTAGTGTTTTTATGAGAAAACGAGAAGACTTCTGGTCAAGATGGCAACATAGGTAAACATTGCTCACCTCCTCACATGACAACATCAAAGTGACAACTATAATATTGAACAATCATCACTCAGAACTGGCAAAAATCAAGTTGAGTGGAAGTCTAACAACTATGGAAGTAAAGAACCCAAATCCATCCAGGCTGGTAGGAAGGACAGAAATACAGAATGGGCTGGTCCAACATCCCATTGTGCTGGATAAAAATTCAGGAGGGATATCTCAGGAGTTAGGGATCCTAACCTCACATCAGACCCCTAGCCCAGGATTCCAGTTCTAGAAAGGTAAGTCCTCATAATTTCTGGCTGCAAAAACCAGTGGTGATTGAGTGTGTGGAAGAAACTTCTGGAGTCCCAAGCAGTTCCCCTTAAACTCACACACATTCAGACTTATTCAGACTTACTCTCTCTGAGCTCCAGCATGGGGGTAGCAGTTTGAAAGGCACCAGTGGCATACAGGGAGGAACTGAAGTGTCTGGCATTAAGACGGGAGCAATGGGCAGATTTCTTCCAGGTAGACAGACAAGCAGGCAGAGGCTATTGTCCCTTTTCTGAACCCTCCCCACACAGAACCACAGAGACAGCAGGCTGGGGCCATATCTGAGACTCAATCAACCTGGCTAACACTGTTTTCCCAGCCTTGGAGTTCCCCTGAGACTCAGCCGCACCCAACTTATGGACCCACTGTTAATTGTGAATTTTCCATGTAAATGACTGGTCTTGGCTCATGCTTCATGACTTACTAAACCCTATCAAACAAGCAACAGCCAGCCTCAGTGAATCCCCAGTCCCCATACTTCTTGCCAAGTGGCCCCAGGCTCAGCACTAGCAGCAGCCATCCTAGATTCACACCTTGGCTTCTCCTGGGAATCTCCAAGCCCAGCACAAGTAGCAGCCATCCCAGATTGCATCTTAGGCAGGGTGTCCTAGGGAAAAACAAAGGTTGGGACGGACTTATCTGCACCTCCTGAGAAACCCAGGTGCCTGTACCCCAGTGGATAGCTACAGATCATGTCAAAGCACCACCACCCTGCCTCTGCACAGCTGATCCCCCACAGAGGGCAAAGGTTGGTGATCAGTGGTCACAGCCAATCCTTGCAGCTGACTGGCCTGGGTATAGCAACCTACCAATAGCAACCAAGGCTCAACTACAAAAGAAGGATGTACTAAGCCTACACAAAAGGCATATCTCAAGTATCCAGCTTGGTTGGTATGGGGAGCTGTGACCCTGAACCCTGCGAGACACCTACTACATTAGGCCATGCTACCAAGATAGGCAGCCATACCTGTTCTATCTAATACATAGAAACAAACATGGGGAGGCTGCCAAAATGAGAAGACAAAGAAACATGGCCCAAATGAAAGAACAGAAAAAAAACCTCTAGAAAAAAAAAAAAGAAACAAAATGGAGATAAGCAAACTATGAGATGGAGAGTTCAAAACACTGGTTACGAGCATGCTTAAGGAACTTGAGGATCTTAACAGCATAAAAAAGATCCAGTCTACACTAATTTAAATAAAGAACAATTTACAGGGAAATAACAGTAGAGTGGATGAAGCCAAAAATCAAATCAATGATTTGGAACATAAGGAAGCAAGAAACAGTCAATCAGAACAATGAGATGAAATAAGAACCAACAAAAAGAGGATAATATAAGGAGCCTCTGAGACAACTTCAAGCATTCCACCGTCCATATCATAGGGGTACCAGAAGGAGAAGAGAAAGAGCAAGGATTGGAAATCTATTTGAAAAAATAATGAAAGAAAATTTCCCTAATTTGGTGAAGGAAATAGACATGCAAGTTCAGGAAGCACAGAGAGTCCCAATTATGATGGATGGAAAGAGGCCCACTCCAAGACACATCATAATTTTGCTAAAGATTAAAGATAAAGAGAGAATCTTAAAAGCAACAAAAGAAAAGCAGTTAGTTACCCACTGGGGAGTTCCCATACAACTGTCAAGTGATTTCTTAAAAGAAATTTTGCAAACTACAAGGGATGGGCAAGAAATATTCAAAGTCACAAAAAGCAGGAACTTATAGCCAAGATTGCTCTACCCAGTAAAGATATCATTTAGAATTGAAAGGCAGATAAAGAGCTTCCCAGACAAGAAAAAAAAACAAAAAACTAAAGGAGTTCATTATGAAACCATTATTATATGAAATCTTAAAGGGACTTATTTAAGAAGCATAAGGAGATCAAAGCTAGGAACAATAAAATGGCAATAAACACATATCTATCAACAACTGAATCTATAAAACAAACTAAGCAAACAAGAGCAACAGAGATAGAATCATGGACACAGAGAGGGATTTGATGGTTGCCAGATGGGAGGGGGCTGAGGGGGAATGGATGAAGAGGTGAGGGGATTAAGGAGTACAAATAGGTAGTTACAAAATAGCCATAAGGATGTAAACTATAGTATAAGAAATGGAGTAGCCAAAGAATTTACCCACACGACCCATAGACATGAACAATGGTGTGAGGATTGCCTTAGGGATTGGGCGTTGCTGGGTGGAGGTGAGGCAAGGGACAGGGAAAATTGGGACAACTGTAATAACTTGATCAATAAAATATAATTTTTTTTAAAAAGAAGAGGAGAGAATGCATAGTGATGCACACAGGGAGGAAGGTCATGTGGAACCAGAAGCAGGTTTGGAATCACGGAGCTAAAAGCCACAGAATGCTAGGCGTTGCCAAGAGTCACCAGAAGCTTGGAGAAAGCAAGGAAGAATTTTTAGCTAAAACCTTTAGGGGAGTCTTGACAACACCTTGATTTTAGACATCTATCTTCCAGAACTGTGAGATAATAAATTTGTGTTATTTTAAGCTATGAAGTTTGTGGCAATCTATTATGACAGCTCTCAGAAACTAATACAATTTTGAAATAAAATTGGCAAAACTTTTTCTAGTTTCTAGAATTAAAGGCAAAGAGAGGAAAATGCTAAGTTAACTTTGCTAACTGGGTTCTTGGAACGATGGAATAAGCTGCCTTCTGAAGATGTGACCATCTCACCAATGAAAGTATAATATACCTTGATTATTCATCTTTAAGGAACATAAAAAAAAAATCCTAGACTTGGATTTTGGAATAGATGGGCACACAGAATACTTTCAGCAATACTGCTCTATGACAATGTAAATATATTATTCTAAATTTATCTTTAAAAATATGTAAATCACATTTTGCCAAAAGTAGTTACAAATAACTAATGCTCCTTGACTAGATTTCTTATTAGTCTGAAGTTCCCTGATATAAACCATAAAGAAATTTTCCTTTCTTGTATGAAACACATAAAATTAACTATTACCGTCACCTTCTCTTGGAAAAAAAACAAAACAGTAAAGATATCCTTTCCATCCTTACAAATAAACTATTTGTCTAAAAATTATCCTTGTTTGTTTTTACATGGTTTTATTATAGAATATATGAAAATGGTTCCTCCTCTCTTAAATGAGAAATGAGTACTGGGTTAGATATTATCATCGAACCAGCGTATAGCAGATTTCATTATTTGCCTCAGTTCTTTACTCTTCTCTGCATCTATACCTTTTGCTTTGCATCTTCGGAGTTTCTACCTACAGGAGCAGGCTGAGTTTGGGCTTAGCTACGTAACTTGTTTTAGTCAATAGGACTTCAGCAGATGCGATACTGGTAAAGGCTCGAAATATGCTTCATGGATGAGCGTGCTGTTGTAGGTTTCTGCCTCCTTGTCGGGAAAAACAGGCATCAGCTAGTCCACTGATACAAGGAGGATGATAGGCATGTTGAACTGACAAGGGCCTTACAACTTGGAGCCAAGACCGGCTAAACCCAACCTAGACCATCCAAGTAACAGATACTCCACAGATATGGGGCGGGGGATGATGGTTGTTTTGTGCCAAGGAGTTTTGTCATATTGTATATATTATCACAATATTAAGAGAATAAACTTGATGTCTTCATGATTCTATATATTTTTCTGCCAGAGACTGTAGTAAAGGGGATAAGACAATCTCTTCACATCACACTCCGCTTGAACTCAAATGCCCCCAGAGGACTTAGCTGTAGTCCGCGAGACAAATTCCAACCACTTTGCCAAGTGTGTTATGCCTGCTTGGTGTTTAGAAACTGTGGCAAACCCTGCTACCTGTCTAACAAACCTAACTCCCTCCTTTCTTACCAAGAGAACTCCAACATCGTAGGGGACAATGCACAAAGTTAAAAATACCTCTCTAACTCCCTTATGTCTCAGCTCTAAAACACTGCCAACTTTTGATCAGAAGAATGAAGACCGCTAGCTGAAGATCGCTTAGCAGAACAATAGAAGCAGCCCGGTTTTCCAACGGCATTATGAATGTGCTATTTTGCTTTCTTGTCTAGGCAATTTGATTAAATCACTGTTGTCAAGTTTCTGTTATATGCAGCTCTATGCAATTTTAGCTAATACAGAATTTGATGTTAGATAGGGGTCTGATAGTTAGAGAATCTAGAATATATAATTGGCTGAGTAAAGGAGTAGGCTATGGGAGATGATCACCCAGATATTACATGCTACTGATCCTTGTTATTCAGTAGAAAAACATTTGATCATGTAGTCAACATGTAGACCACCTGTATAATAAAGATATAACCTGGAAGAATATCAAGGGAAAAATTTAGATCATTGCCATATGCTGGTGACCTCTTCCCAATTTTAGCAAAACTTTTTAAAATTGGAATGAATTCATACTAGAGCTAGCAAGCCTGCAAGTAGATATGAAGAAAATACAGCTTTGCTAAGATGCTTTCTGCCCATGGCTTGCAATATAAATTGACTAAAAGTCTCATAATATGAAGCCTTGCATCCTTGAAAAAATTTACTCTTGTACGTTAAACATAAACCATTGTAAGCACTGCTGTGAGGTACTGGGCCTTATCCGATTAGACTGTGGCCTCCGGCCTTTCTCAGACACCTCCCATTAAGAGGTACAGTGACAGTCAAAGAGGCTGCTTTCTGAATTGAACTGATTTTGGATTGCCTCAAGGCAACCGCGGTCCACCAAGTCAAGGCTAGGGGGATAAGCAGAATTCAGAAGTCAGTTGATACAAAAAATATGAGTCTTTAGGTTAAAAGAGAAAGTTTAGGCAAAATTTTACCTGCATATAGTGTAAAATTTACTGTTTTAGAAAGAAGCAAAGAAAATCAAAATCCAGGCTTGCCTGTATGTGGTCAATGCTTATGGCTACACCCGGGCCTCTGAATTTAACCCACAGGAAGAAATTCACAACAGCCTTGAAAGCTTTGAAGAGGGGCATTTTTTCTAATCCTTATTTTAGATATTTGACAGACTAGAACTATTTTGCCCTGAGGTCAGAACAGGAAAGTGATATTGAGTAAATGAAGTCCTGTCAGAATGAAGTCCAGTCAGATTAAGCACATCGTAGAGCCCTCGCCGTTCCTAGGAGGTAGGTTGGTTTCCCATTACCCCGTTTTCCCAGTAAGAGTACAATGACCCCTCTCTCCCAATAAGAACACTGCTATTGTTGTCTGCTTCTTTTCTACCATTGTGCACTGGGTATGTTGGGAGTAGATAACTTGTCTTTTAGTTTAAAAAATTAAGAGATCATAAGGACTTTCATTTTATCCAGGCAGACAGGATTACACATACCCAGAAAGCTAGACTTTCTGAACAGGATTAAGACACTGGTTGAGACTTGGGACTTGTTTCCTTTGGGAAGGAGTATATTTAACTCAAGGAAAAGATTGTGTTAGATACTGGTGCTTTCTTACCCCACATTTGAACTTGTATTTATTTAAAATGTTCTCTGATATTGTTAGGGATAGCAGTGTGTCCAGTTTAAAACTGCAAAGTCACCTCTTTAGACTCCCTTTCAGCCAGGGAGCACCCTATGTCCCAGTTCTAGCATCCAAGATGGGATAACTTGGTGGAGATCCCAGGAGAGCTATTATTTTCCTGAGGAAAAAAAGGAGTGCCTGTCTATCACACACTTTTTCCTTTTGCACTATCCCCAACTTCCTTTGTGGAACACATATGCAGTTGAGCCATCTTGTCACTACAGGGTGCGAGGCTCCCTAAAGACTGTGCAAAAGAAAACAAAGAAAGAACATGAGTTCTTGGTATCACTGTAGAGTCCCTGCTCTCGTGTAAACTACCTCTCAACTGCTTGTGAATTCAGAAGTAGAAACCCCTTGGCATATAAAACAGAGAGCAACAAACTAACCAAAAAACCCCCAAACAAACAAAAAACTTCATAGACACAGACAACAGCACTCTGGTAGTTAACAGAGTGGGAAAGTGGGGGGAGGTAGGAGAGGGTGAATGTGTGGCGACAGGAGGTGACTGGGGTAGTGAACATGCAATGCAATAAATATAGAGATGATGTATTATACAATTGTACACCTGAAGCATATAATCTTATTAACTAATTTCACCCCAATAAATTTAATAAAAATTTAAAAAAGTCAAAACCCTTATTTTTTAAGCCAGTGTTGTCAGGTTTGTCTTACATAGAGGATACTGTAATCCTAACTGATAACTTTTTAGGTAGTCAAACAAATACCTCATCTAGACACAATAAAGTTTAAATACTGTTCAGCAATGTCATTTGTAAGAAATAATGGGACCCTGAAAAACAAAACAAAACAAAAAACCACAACACCTAATATTAGCTAATATTTTCTTAAGATATTCTGAAGTATCCACTGGTGGCAATTAAATAAATTTGAATATGATTTCCTTTAAGGACAGGAGTGAAATCTCCTCAGGTTAAGAGGTTTTAAAATACCCACACCACCACCCTTTATTTGTTTGTCCCACCAACTCATGTTTTTTAAGTGCAGAAAAAAAAAAAGGCCTTGAGGCAGCAATTCAGAGATTCCAAACTGACTAGTCTTCCCTCATTACCCAGTACCTGGGTGTGTCTGCTTGGAATCCACAGACCAGAGAGCTGCTCCCTTTCCAGAAGTAGGTAAACCAGATAGTCATATAGGCCAGGTAATATTATCTGAACAATATAAAAAAATAACATCCTTATATTCTTATTTTGATACCCAGAAGTGTTAAATCCAGCATCCTTGGGCCTCCATGTCTTGATTTTTTCCCAATCTCTTTAGGCCTTCTCTAGGGGCACATGGATAATACTAATTGTGATGGCTGATTTTCTGGCATGGCCTAAATTTTTGCTGTACTACTAAGGCAGGAAAGTTAGAACAGAGAACAAAAGCCTCAGGCTCTACCCCTCCCCTTCTCCATCTTGGCTGGAACATCACAGATGCAACCTTCGCTGACCACCTGTTCCCTGCATCCCCCTCCCCAGTTTCCTGTAATTGAGAGGACCAAAAAGAAATCACTATCTGGAGAGGGGAGACAAGGACAAGCTGAGCCAGAAGTAACACTACCACCATCAGAAGCGAAGAACCTCCCAACCCCCACCCCCGTGGCCGTAGCTAATAAAAGCTGTCACCCAGACCCCAAGGGGGCATCACAGTCTCCAAGCCTGACCACTCTCACTTCCTGACTGTGTACAATTACTTTAATAAATTTACTGTGCTTTGCTAAATCTTTCTGTCACATTCTCGAATTCCTACTTGTTCCATGACAAGGATCTGGATCGGCGTGAGGCCTCCTTTGGCCTTCCTGGGTGCCTCCTGGTATAGCGACCTTTATTAACAAATACCCGAAGGGCTTTGCAATTGGACAATCTATAAACCACTGTTTATTGAAAATCAATAAACATCAGCTTCCAACATCCATGATAGATAAGAGCTCTCAAAAAGAACTTTCCCTCTCTCCACCTCTCTCTCTCTCTCTCTCTCTCTCATGCAATGTAGCTATAGACCCTGGAAAGGTTCTACATGGGCCAGAGAGACTGGCTGGCATCATTGTTGGGATTTGTTTTCTTCTTCATAGGGTTTCCTAGAAAATAGGCACCAAATGAAGAATCAGATAAAAGCAGACCAAATTTAACAAAGAAGATAGTTAGCATTGGTTACAACAGATCTCAGCAAATAATTATCCTTATGATTTCACTTGATGGGATAGATGTGTGGAGTCAGCTGTGATTTCACATCTCCTTATATTCTTATACTTTCCTCCAATAGTGTTTGGCTTCTGGTTGCATTTTAAGTAAAAATAGGACCACAATCATACTTTATATCTCACCCTAATTCATTATTTTAAAAAAGTGTATTGGATAATCTTTAATGACACCTAACTTATATTCAAAGAAATTTGACAGTGTCTATAATGAGAAAATGCTAGGATTGAAAGTATTATGCCCTAAAGTTAGGACTGACATGGAACTTGGAGGTGTGTTAAAAGATAGGAGTTAAAAATCCTGCACAGATCTACAGATGTTAGAGTGCCTATAGTGTTTTAACAATGCACAACTCCTTCTGACATTTAGGATACATGGAGATTAATTAATCTAGACTTGCCTGCAAATCTGTTCATCAATTAAACAAAGGAAGATAAAGGAAATGTACTCCTTTCATCAAATAAAATTTATATAAATTACATATATAAAATAAAACTTGGCCATGCCTTGACTCCTAAAGCAGATGTAAGGCACCCCAAATAACACTAGCATTTCAAAGATGATAATTTATAAACCACTGATTTAATCAAACAATTTCATTTTATTCAGAAAGCTTCTGTCAGCTGAGAACCAAGCAAGCAGCATTGTTCCCTCTTGGACCCCTTCCCCACATATAGCACCACAATGCAGTGACATGGGTTGCCCCACCAAGAAGAACACCTAAGGCTCCACCCCTTACAATGTAACAGGTGCACCAAGACAAAGAAATATGGCCCAAATGAAAGAACAGATCAAAGCTCAAAAAATAGAACTAAGCAATGAAGAGATAGCCAACCTATCAGATGCAGAGTTCAAAGCACTGGTAATCAAGATACTCACAGAAATGGCTGAGTATGGTTGCAAAATAGAGGAAAAAGTGAAGGTTATGTAAAGTTAAATAAAGCAAAATATACAGGGAACCAACAGTGAAAGGAAGGAAACCAGGACTCAAATCAATGATTTGGAGTGGAAGGAAGAAATAAACATTCAACCAGAACACAGTGAAGAAATGAGAATTCAAAAAAATGAAGAGAGGCTTAGGAACTTCTGGGACAACTTTAAACATTCCAACATCCAAATCATAGGGGGGCAGAAGGAGAAAAGGAAAAGCAAGAAATTTAACACTTATTTGAAAATATCATGAAGGAGAACTTCCCCAATCTGGCAAAGGAAATAGACTTCCAGGAAGTCCAGGAAGCTCAGAGAGTCCCAAAGAAGTGGGACCCAAGGAAGCACACACCGAGGCACATCATCATTACATTACTCAAGATTAAAGATAAGGAAAGAATCTTAAAAGCAGAAAGAGAAAAGGAGACAGTTACCTACAAAGGAGTTCCCATAAGACTATCAGCTGACTTCTCAAAAGAAACCTTACAGGCAAGAAGGGGCTGGCAAGAAGTATTCAAAGTCATGAAAGGCAAGGACCTACATCCAAAATTACCCTATCCAGCAAAGCTATCACTTGGAATGGAAGGGCAGATAAAGTGCTTCCCAGATAAGATAAAGTTAAAGGAGTTTGTCATCACCAAGCCCTTATTAAATGAAATGTTAGAGGGATTTATCTAAGAAAAGAAGATCAAAACTATGAACCGTAAAATGATAACAACCTCCCAACTATCAACAACTGAACCAAAAATAAAAACACACTAAGTAAACAACTAGAACAGGAACAGAATCACAGAAATAGAGGGCACATGGAGGGTTATCAGCACAGATGTGGAAAGGGGAGAATGGGGGAAAAGGTACAGGGAATAAGAAGTGTAAATGATAGGTACAAAATAGACGGGAGGGAGGTTAAGAATAGCATAAGCTGAAAGCCAAAGAATTTACATGTATAAACCATGGACATGAACTAAGTTAGAGGGTGGGGAATGCTGGGGAAGGTTCAGGGTGGAGGGGAATAAAGTGGAGGAAAAAATGGGACAATTGTAATAGCACAATCAATAAATGTATTTTAAGAAAGAAAGAAAATTCCTGAGACATACAAATACCTAACATTTGTATTGTGCTGCTAACTATTTCATCTGCCTATGTGCTTCAGGACCAATGCTGGAATTTGCCAGGCACTCACAATAACCATCCCTCTCTGTCATCCCCTGCTTTGTTTAGGCAGTAGAGACCTTAATGGAGAAGAAAAAAGGATCAAGTGTTGAGCTGGCTCAAAATAGGAAGCAAAGGGGCCATTTTTTGAGACTGGCATTTGGGATTTCTGATGGGAAATTGGATGAGTGAATGGGGCAGTGGGGTATGACAGCACAGCATAGGCCTTGGGGCCTCTGAGGCAGTCCAAAGCATCAGGGCCCAATGGGCAGTGCAAAAAGGCAGGGGCAGGACCTCCAAATGGCAGCAGGAGCAAGAGGGGGCCAACAGCCAGTGCTTAAGAACTATATCCCTTCCCATCCCACCTAAGCCCTCTGGGTATTTACATGAGCCTAGAGATAAGGACATCCAAGTCCCCACCCCACCCCCACCCCACAATGCGACAGATGAATTTTCTCCCTACCATGCCTTGGGATGTCTCAATGTTGGAACAATTTAAAGAATGCTGTGGGCAGATTCATAATCTAGTATAATGTGAGTGACAAAAGAAATGTATCAATCGATCACTCAATCATTCTCGTGTGAGTCTTGCCCTTAGAAACTGTTTCAGCATGCAGTTCTTCAGAAACGGGCCTTTGATCCTGCTCGTCTAACTTGTTTTATTCAGTGGATGTTCTCTGAACTCTCTTAAAGATAATGCCACATGCTACATCCTGGTCTGTCTCAGGGGACCTTGTTTAGGCCCTATCACACCTGAAGGGCAGAGACATTTTGTATCTAAGAGGTTGCACAGGAAAGACTGTGGGAAGGAACTCTGTGTCCATAATAGATCACTGTAATGGCAAAATGGATTTGTCTGCAGTATTTCTATTAAACAACAGGAGATAAAGGACAGGCACTCCAATCTCCAAATATTCAGAAACTCACAGTGTTTAATGACACATATAAGTTCTGGTGACAGGAGGAATGACACCAATGCAAAACTAGAGAAGAAATAAAAAAACATTTAGTTAAAGTCATTTATTTTCTATGTAATAAAGTCATTTGTCTCCATCCAGCATTGCTTTTATTGACTTGTTTTTCTCTGGGGAAAAAAGAAAAGCAATAAGCCATGGCCCAAGGGGAAAGCGACCCCAGATGCACCACAGGGCTTACTTGCCCTGACAGGTGTGTTAACTTAAGGATTTCTCCAGCAGCTTTGGAAAATGAGTTACTAACAAGGTGGGGAACCCTCTGTATTTCCATGCCAGTTTCCAAAGCTGTAGATTGTTATTTCCTGGAGAGAGCAAGACAAAGGTCCCTCACTCTAGCAGGAGCTTCCAATGTGCCCACCTGTGTCCAGAGGTTAATGCCATTTAAAATTCTCACACATATTTTCCCATAAAGCACTACTTTCTTTTTTCTCTTTTTGTTTTGTGCAGTGAAGCATTTTGAAATACTACAAATATATGAGAAGTATAGAGATAAATAAAATGAACTTAGTTACCCCCTGTCAAATTGCAGCATTTCGTCACATGCGCTTAATATTTTTTAAAGAACATTTTAAAACAATAGTTGACCCCCATACTTTCCTTCCTACTCCCATTGCCTTCCCATCATCCTTTTCTGCAGACTGTCCTTGCCTGATTTGACAGCTATCACATTCAAGAAGCATATCTCTATCTATCTATCTATCTATCTATCTATCTATCTATCTATCTATCTATCTCTCTATCATCTATCTATCTATCTAGATATAGAGAGGGATGGATAGATACATAAAATCCCAAACAATATACATGTGTTTAAACATTTTTAAATGATAAAATATTATGTATACCACTCTGTAACTTAGGGCTTTTGTTTAATATTATGGTTTTTGACACTTGATATTCTCAATTATATATAACTGATTATATCTGATTTGGATGGGTACATAAGAGTATAATTGGTTTCTTCATCCAGTAATCTTGCTAATGGCTACTAATATCAATAGTTTACCTGGGTTCTTTTGGATTTGTTATAGCAGTAATCATAAACTCGCAAATATTGACACTTTTTTTTTAAATTCATATACCTCCCTTTTCCTTTCTATTGACTCATAGCATTGGCCAACCACTAGTATAATACTGATTTTAGGTGGGAGTAAAGGGAACCTTTAATTGTTTTCTAACTTTAATCAGAACATTTTGAAGTTTCACTATGATGCATACTTTTTAATAAAGGATATTTTTATCCTTTGTCAGATTAGAGAATTTCTTTTCATTCTTAGTTTGCTAGGAGTTTTATCATGAACAACTCTAGTATTACATCAAATATTTTTTCTTGTGTCTATGGAGATGATTATATGATTTTCCCATTTTACTGCTAATAGATTTTCTGATTTTGAAGCAGGAATTTCACTTTGGCTATGGTGATTATATTTAATAGTGTTCTACTTTGGCATTTTAGTTATTTACAGTTAGTTTCAAAAATAGCAACAAAATTCATATTTTTTAGAATAAATCTTATCAATTTGTGAAGGCTATCTATAAAGAAAGTAGAAAATATTGTTGAAGGACATAAAAATACATATATATGTAATGATTATATTTACATAAAATTATGTAACACTTTTTTCTTATTTTGCTAGCTTTTCATTTGCTTTTGTTTAATCTTTTATTTTTATACTTCTGCAACATTTTTTTTTCTTTTTAACACAAGAGAGATTGTTTATTCTCTTATAGCTGTATAAAAAATTTACCTGTTAAAATTCCTGGTCTTTCTGTTCTAAACCTTTTTACTGAGTATTTTGAGAAGATTTGTCTCTCAGTTTAGATGCATGAAGATACAGAGAGGGTTTTATAATTCTGTTTCTGAATTATGGCTGACCATTTCTGAAATATGACACAGGTTCTAGAGTTCAGTGCATAGAGTAAATGATGGTAAATGATCTGATAGGGGTGAAAGGTCAAGTTGGTTTAGAGTGTATCTGTTATAATAACCTCCTGGGCTTTTCTTGCTGACTGGAATTCTTCCTATCAAATTTGAATTTCTTTATTTTAACATATGGAATTAACAATTACGATATTATAGACACCCTGCATATGGCATATGTATATATGACATGTATATATATTATGTTTGTTTAAAAATGTAATAGGAATAAAGGACCCATTGACAAAGCCAAATGCGGGAAGGATTAAGGGTGGGCGGTGGGGAGGGGTGGGTCTAAGGAAAGTGATGGTGTGAAAATGTTGGTGTGGGGATGATGCGATGAGGTGCAAGGCGGAGGGGATAAAGGGGAGAAAAAATGAGATAACTTTAAGACAACTGTAATAGCACAATCAATAAAATATACAAAAAACATTTAAAAAATCAAAATGTAACAGGAAAGAAATAGTAAATGTATAGGGACAAAGAAATTAAATGCAGAGGAAATTTCTTGACATAAAGTAGAGCTGGTTTCATTTTATAGCTTGTTAGTAATTAGCTTTGTGACCCCAGCTAAGTAACTTTTACCCTCTTACCCTCAGTTCCTTCATCCATAAATAAGTGTTGAAAACAATGCTTCATGATTGTGCTTCGTGGAACCGTAAGGGGCTTTATAAAGTCTACTTAGGAATTGTCATTGCTGAGGATTCTAGGCATATCCAACGTTCTCCAACCAACGGATGCTTACCAAGTGTCAAACTCTGCTCTGCCCACTCTACAGGTATTCACACAATTAGGTTATACATTTTCAAAACCCTGCAATTAGGTAGTGTGATTTTCCACTATTTGCAAGTGAGGAAATGGGACTATCAGAGTTGCATAAAACTTAGGAGAAGAGGGAAACTTAAAAAGAGGGAAACCTGATTCCTCAGACCAAGAAGATCATGTCTGTCTGGATTCTAGCTGTGCAATGCCCTGTGGACTGGGGATGCTATCTGGGAGAAAGCAAAATAAACTTAGTCTCACTCTGTGAGATTTTCACCCTTCTAAATTCTGCCTTCTGGGAATCCAGAGAGCTATTATCATTTTTTTCCCATTGTTTCTAGTTGTTATTATCCGGAAGGGTTATTACAAAACAAGTTACTTCCCTTTTACTAGAAACAGAAATTGGATTGTAAATATTGAATAAAAATAATTTTACAAGCTGTTAGTGATAATCAATATATATACAAATATGAGAAAGAGAGAAAGAGGAAGAAAAGGAAAATTTTTCTCTTGTATAGAAGAAGGGAACAATTTAGAGAATTTCCCTATTTTGCCGTGTATAATGCACACCCGTGTTTTTGTGTGCATTCTACACGGGATTATTATGCCCATTATTATGCCCATGGCACATAATCATTATACCGATGTGTAATGCACATCTTTACTTTCCCTTCAAAAATTTGGGCAAAAAGTGTACATTATAGACCGCAAAATATGGTGCTACTCTACAATTCCCCATTATAAAAGTTGCTTCAGCCACTGGCCATCAAATGTCAAAGTCTATTGAAGAAAAGAATATGTCCATGGTGAAGTCCACAAATTGCTTACTTGTAACAATTTTGGGGGGACAAAAAGAAAAGAAATTTAACTTGAATTATAAATTTGCAATAATAAAAATTTGATTTTTTGTGTTATGAGTTTTGACTACTCATAAATATGAAATATGAGACTAAATTATAGTCTCATATTTAAATATAAATATTTTAAACATTGGAAATGTAAAGATAATAACATTGAACCGAGTATGAGACTGGTGGCAAAGGAAGATTAATTGGGCCAAGTTCCTCATTTTTGAGGATGGGGCATCAGTAGATGTTCTCAAGTTGTTAAGTATCAAATAGATGGCTAAACTTTTTATATTTTTATTTTAATTGATGATAGAAAAAGAGACGAACAGAGTGGCATCAATTTGTTGTTTCACTTACTCATATTTATGCATTGATTGGTTGGTTGTCGTATGTGCCCTGACAGAGATCAAATCTGCAACTTTGGCATATTGGGATGATGCCCTAACCAACTGAGCTACCTGTCTAGGTCGCTAAATGTTTTATCTAAGGCCACAGAAGACTAGGTTAACTGAAAAGATAAAGTCCTGGCAAAATTATCTCTGCGGAGTGGGAACAGGATTGAGGGAAAGGAAGATAGTTTTATTTTTATTTTATTCCTTTACTTAAATTATTTTTGTTTAATGAGGTCATGTATTGTTTCTGTTATTAGAGAAGCTAGTTTTAAAAAGTAAATATACTGTATTAATTATCATTATTCAAATACTGAAATACTATGCAGCAATTACAAAGACTATAGTAGATCTAGAGGTATATCATTTTATGGAAAGATAGCCTCTGCTCATTACTTAGTGAAAAAAGCCAAGCTGCAGGAGAGAACTGTATGCGCCTGTTAGGTAGGACAAAGGCCTTAAGGTCTAGGCCATTCTTACTAAATGCCATCCTTGCTAAATGTTAAAATGTAGCACAAATGTAGTATTTTGCAGACCAACTATAAACAGGATAAGCTTGACAGAAACCCAGCCTGGAAAGTGTAGCCAACTGCAAAGAAGAAATCAATATGTAATTGACCAAACAGTGTATGTAAACAATGGCTAAGCCTCCCTTTCCCCCAGGCAGAGCTTTGGATATGAATCCCCTGCCTCCTTTACTTGTTGCAAGTAAATAAAACTACTGTGCCACAACTACACCTAGTTTTTGAATAGAGTACATGAACCCCTTGAGTTCAGTAACATTCCCAAGTGTGTAAAAACAAAGTATATATATGCAAACATGTGTCTTTACATATTTCATATAATAAAAACACGTTGGATCAAATAATTACTGTCAAAGGTAGAACTTTGTCCTCAGTGGCTCTCATAAATTCTAGCAATTCCCATTAAAATATTAACAGCTCTGCGGTTGGGCTGGTTCCACCCTGAACCCAATCTAGGTCCAGATGAGATACCAACTGCACTTCCCATGGGAGCCCCTTACATAAGTTCCATCTTTTTCCATTTGCATATATTAAATTTCTCTCCCTGTGGTGAGCTAGTAACCTGCAACTCTGTCAGGTAAATTTAAACCTTGTTTTGTCAACGGTTTACTGAGTTACCTCATATCAACTATTAAACATCACATTGGCTTCATTACCCAAGTGCCCACTGGGAATAATTAAGGTATTGGTTAAGGACGTGCCGTTGACTAAGTAAGCATGACGTCTCTGTGGGCCTTGGTTTCTTCTGACAAACCAGGTGTCTGAAGTCTCCTCATGTCCCTTCAGCTCCTTTATTCTCTAACTCTGGATTCTGATTTGTGACTGTATTAAAAGGGCTTTTTGTTTTTTTAAGGACGCAGCTTAGAAATGGTAAGAAGACTGCCTGACAGCAACTTTAAGCAGCACTAAGAAATTCAACCACAAGATCTTCAAATGTCCTAGAGGACAAATAAAAGGTTAGGACACAATATGCAAGCTCCATACCAGAGCAACTCCCTGAGAGGAACTACTTGGCTCTTATGCCACTAGTTCAGTCTCATTAGCATGACAGCGTGCACGAGCTGTTGACTGCTTGCCGAAGTCCTACGCTGGCTAGTGCTGGTTGAGTACACACCTGCTCTGAGCGAGAGCAATTCCGTGCCAGGCAGCTGTGGAGTGAACAACTTACACATGACCAATGAAACTGAAGCCTCACCAGCTAATCAGTGAGTGCCATGGAGAGAAATGAAAGCAGAGGAAGGTAAATAAAGAAGGAGGAAAGTGATGGAGAGATATAAGCTGGTATTAAGAGGTGGAAAAACTCACAGGAAAGTGTGTGCCTTCCAGTCAGAAACAAATAGCACACGGTTGAATACAACCGCGGAGACACAGCATGGAGAGGAAAACTAATTTGGAAAGGCAAGGCACTGAGGGACTTCTGGAAGGCACGAGAGAGTTAATGAAGTTGTCTGAGAGGGTTTAATAAATATGCTGATCATAAAATACCTGGGACACCGGAGGATACTGAAATCTAGGCCGGATGGATTTATGTTTAACATCCATTTGCCCATTGCTAGTTGAGACAAGAAGTGACAGCATGGGCTCTGAAGACAGTGTTTTGGTTTCTATTTGAAAGAGGCTATGTCCTATAACGCAGATCTCTAGCATATAGTAAGGATATAGGGTAGTTAGTTGATGTGGCCAGTGTCAACATTTCAAGCTGTAGCCTGGCTTGTCTGGGAATCTCTCTGTGGAAGGTAATGCTGATGTGCTCAGCCACTCAGGAAGAATCACCTGTCAACTTCCATTTACTATTCTGCTTAGTAAACATACTTGCCCCTTCTGGGCCACCTGTAGGCTGTAAACCTCTGCCGTCCCTTCTTTCTTCTTCCAATTATGAAGTCCCAAAATAAGAAAATGACAGCAAGAAAAGGCATCTAAGGGATTGTCTAGTCCAATCTCTTCATTTTTCACATTGGAACTTAGTCTCAAAAGGAATTTGCCCCAAAACATTTAGCTAATTAGTGGTAGGGCGTGGGCTCATTTGGTTTTTCCTTTCCCTCAGCTTAGTGGTCTTGCCTATATATACTTCCTCACTTTGTTTTTTTTAAAGATTCTATTTATATATCTTTAGGGTGGAAAGGAAGGAGAAAGGCAGGGAAAGAAACACCATTGCGTGGCTGCCTTCCTAGTGCCCCCTCCTGGGGACCTGGCCCACAACCCGGACATGTGGCCTAACTGGAAATCCAATCAGTGACCTTTTGGTTCACAGGCCAGCGCTCAATCCACTGAGCCGCACCAGCAAGGGCTGCTTCTTCACTTTAAAACTTAGAGATATATTTCAAACTTTATCTACCTTTCTTTAATAATCCTTCATAATTCTTTGGAATGATTTTTTTAGTTCACTCATTCAGTCAACAAATAATTGAGTGATTACTATATGTCCTCATGAATCTTATATTGTACAATGGGAAACAGACAATAAAGACAAACAAATGGGGAATATGACATTAGGGAGGCATAGGAATTATGAAGAAACAATGCAGGTTAAGGAGACAGAGAAGCACTGTTTTAGACATAATATTAAGTTTGAGCACAGGCTTAGAAAAGGGGAGCAAAGAAATCATATGGACACCTCTCAAAGATAGACCTTATCTAAGTTTTCTTTAATTATTTTGTCCTAATTATTTCTTTTACAAGTATAAGGGGTGTGAGGGTTGATGTATAGTATACAAATTTGTATTTTCTCTACTCATAACCCTTCTTTTTTCCTATAATTTCAAACCCTATTTCTTCTCACATTCAGCATTGATAGATCAACAGTGGAAATTACTGCAGATTCTTGTTAGTTTTGATTTTAGGCCATGTGCCCCTTCCTGCTGGGTTAAACAATCCATTTGGACATTTATTAGGTGGCAGGGCCAACACATAATCCACCATCTTATTAACTTAATATGTTACACTTCTAACCATCTCAAGAACCTTACACGAGAGGCTTTATTATATTTACCTTACAAGGGAGAAATCTAGACCTGTAAAACTTAAATGACTCAAAGTTTCAAAGTCGGGGAGCAGCAGAGCAAGGACGACATCCAGATCTGCTGGAAATCAAAACTCACATGTGTCCTGTTGCGCGGGTGCCCGAAAGTACCCATGAAGAGCACTGTAAGTCCCCAAACCTGAGACAGCTCTTCCTCCTTCGGATCCTCATAATCCTTTGAATTCTTGCCCCCTTTTCATTAAAGAAAGCAAAATGGCTGGTTTTTCACAGTGGGAGTATAACTTCTAATTCATTCCAAAGTTATTACCAGTTTTCTATTGTGCCATTGTCATTGCCAATGCCATTATTAGTTTCAGTTTCTGTTTCAATGTCCAGTGTCCAAATGCCTCATTTCCATATTTTATTGAGGTGCCGTTCTAGCGAGTCCAGACCTAACTATCCAAACTGCATTCTTCATTTTTATTTTTATTATTTTGTAAACCATGAAATACTCTTTTCAAATGAGCACTGTTGTTTTCCAAACAAGTTTCTCAGCTGTGTGCTTCTGACAAGTCGTTCACCATGTATTTGTGAACTCTGATTTTGGAAACACCACAATAGTGGTGCATTTTCATTCTTTGTGATTTCTGTAGTGGTGCTTGGGCACATTTGGGCACAAATAGTGTGGCTATAAAGTAGCAACATAATTTTTCATGGGGTTTAGAAAGAGCTCTAAATCCAATTCCAAAAGAGCCTTCTCATAACATTTTGTGGATTGAAAATATTGCTTATTCCGCTGCTGTGAATCTTTAATGTGGATGTATAAATTCTAGTGCTTTTTGGATTGAAGAAAAATCCCTATTATTTTATTCAATTACCTCATGTACATGTCTCATCCTTAATAAACAGGTGATTAGGAAGGTGATTCGGTCTGTGAACCTGAGAAAGAATATGCCTACTAAGAAGGGCTCCTGGTAATTAATTGGGCTCAAATTTTTTAAAAAGGCAGAACCTAGCAGCCATTTTTACACAGGGGCCTCTCACACAAATTGCACTTCAGGGAGAAGCCTACACTGAACTACCTGCCTTTGCGCTGAACCACCTGCCCGCATATGTTTCTGCCATCTGAGCCAGACCTTAAAAAGCAGTTCCTGGAATCCTATTGCAACCAAGAGGATGGAGGCTTTCCCTATCCAATTGGAGCTACACAACTTCGACCAATCAGAGAAGCTTTATTATGACCAATCAGGACAGTACATTTTGGATCAATCAAACTGCAAGGATTAGAGTCCTCATTTGCATGAGGAAAGACCAGTCAGGGACCAGGGGTCGGTATTTCTGTCTACATATAAGCCAGTTCCCTGCTGGCTTGGGGAGTGACTTTCTCTTTCTAGGGAAAACCGGAGACTGCTGTGTTTCTCCTGCTAAAACATGGAAGATTTCTCCATGATGTATCATCATTGAGCTGTTTGCATTGAGTAAAGTTTCTTTCTTCACTCCCTGCTGGCCTTGAGTTGATGCCAACAACCTTTGGTTAACAAGTCTTATAAAGCTGTCGTTTGTAGTCTCCTGCGTGGGAAGCATTGGTTGATATCAGCAGACTCTGGCTGGGTCAAAACTGAAGGTAAGAGATTGTAGGATGGAGCTAAAGAGATGGCTGGAAAGGCAGTGATTCCTGGGTGAAAATTCTATGTGGATTTATCATGTAAATAAAGGGCAAACGTTACATTTATCTTTGGGATAAATAAAACAATATATGATAAATTTCAACAACTTGAGGAAACAAAGCCTATTAACAAAGGCATTCAAAAATTACACTGTATTCTGTTTCTTAATATACAAAGATTGTATAAACTTGTTAGGGGTTTTCCTTTTTTTCCATCCCTCCCTCCCCTTCCTTTCTTCCTTCCTGTTTTTTAAATCTGAGACTGATCTCAGAAG
Source organism: Mormoops blainvillei (assembly GCA_004026545.1). NCBI lineage: Eukaryota > Metazoa > Chordata > Mammalia > Chiroptera > Mormoopidae > Mormoops > Mormoops blainvillei. The sequence continues at coordinate 92,093 of PVJD01003667.1, read as the reverse complement.
ACAGTCTGACTCTCTAGATGATGTAAGTAGATCATGTATAAGATGTTGGAATTGAGTTTCAATAACTGTTCCAGTTATTAAATGTATGGTATGATATTAGGCATGCACTTAAACTATATGAATATCAGTTTTTTCACATGTAAAAGAAAAGTAATACTATACGCATCATAGGGTTCTTGGGAGAAATCATGCACAATAAAAGTCTTAGCATAGTTTAAGGACTTATCAGAGATTTAATCAATTTAGCTTCCTTTTCCTGGTCAGTCCCTTCCAAATCTTTTAGTTGAGAATAATATCTTATATGTAAATACTAAATCTTCAAGCAAAAACAAACAAAAACGACAAGACCTTAACTTTCTATTTACTATGTAAATCTCCAATTTTTCAATCAAGAAATGCCATCCTCATTCAATTCAGAGTGGATTAAAGTTGACTCCTATGGACACGCCTCAATTAAATAGAATGACTGGCAGTGATTCTCACACTTCAGTGTGCAACACAATCACTTGATGTGCTTGCAAAATAAAAAAGCTTGCTCTCCAGCTCCCCAGGGAATCCCATTAACAGTCCTACTATGGGATATAGGAACTTGCATTTTTCACAATTATCCCAGGAGATTCTTTTGAAGAAAGTCCACAGAGCTTATTTTGAAAGAATGAGAAGAAAGAACACTGAATTTTATTAGTAAAGTATAAGCAGAACCTCTCTTTTTAATCACCTTTTAATGAAAAATGTTTTGATATATTTGAATTTTTCCTGTATTAATGAATAGAATCTAATTATTATTAAAGCTTTCAGTGAAAAATATCTCACTCTTCACTGTGGTAATTTTATTTTAAAAGAATAAGCAGCTCTTTTTCTTTAGGACAAGTTGCACTAATTAATCATTTACATTATATTTTTTGGGGGGGGGGTGGTTTCTGCCTGTACATTCTGTAAGTATTGAATGGGTGATTATTAGCCTAAATCTGGATGCTATAGGAGAGAAAGATATGCCTTCAACGAGGCCAATATCAAATTGTAGAGAATAGGGCTAACATTTGAGTACATAGGTGTAAAATTCTCTCCCAGAAGTTTCTAGGCTGTTTTGAAATTGTCAACACACTGGTTTTCTCACAGACCCGCTAAAAACAAAGAATTTTTCTGGGACCATGTTCCTTCTTCCTCATCTGTCGCTGTTTCTGCAGAATGGTAAAATTTAGCATGTAGCCAGCCTAAAGACATGAGATTGTCATTAGGCATATCTGGACTTCATCCAGACTGAAATAGAGAAAGTCTGGGTGTTACGGGAAGAGCATGGAACTGGCTTAGGCTGTTCCCTGTGGGATTGCAGACCTGAGCATCAATCCAGGTTGTCTCTTTCAGGAGTAAGAATAATTGCGCTTATATCTACATGGGACAGTTGGGATTTGTTAAGCAGGGTTCCGTTTTGAAATTGTATTCTTGGGGATACATTATTGGATTGGTCAAAAAGTTTGGGGTTTCTTTTTCCATACAATGGGCACTTATTAGTGCTTAGTTGTCTTTAAATTCATTTGAAACAATCTTGTTAGATTGAAACAGCCTTGTCAGCTGTCATATCAGTGTGCATTTAAAAATAAAACTTATCAAAATTGGTGAATTTTGATGCAAACATTTTAATATTGAAGATGGAAGAAAATAGGAATATTTGTGGTGTGTTATGCTTTGGTATTTCAACACAGATAAAAATGCAATTGAAATGCAAAAAAAGATTTGTGCAGTGTATGGAGAAGGTGCTGTGACTGATCGAACATGTCAAAGTGGTTTACAAAGTTTCTTGGTACTATTAACATTTTGGCCAAATAATACTTTTCTGTGGGACTGTCTTAATGCTTTGGAAGATGTTTGCAGCCCCCCAGCCTCTATCCACTAGAAACCAATAGTGGGAGATAGCCAACATACTCCAAATATCCAAATCAAGAAGTTATATTATTGGTGAAAATGAAAAATGTGTGTTTGATTTTATGGAAAAAAACTAAATGGACTTTTTGGTAAACCCAGTATTTCTTCTCAATGACCTGAAACATCTCTGTTAAGACAAAGTTAAGCTCATTAATCTTTCAACCAAGATTTTTTCAGTAACTTCCCAAGCCTTTCATCCAAGCTTTCCTTAACTGACTTATCCTGTGCTCCAGTTGTATTCATTTTCCTTCTGTTTTTTTTTTTCATAGTCTTTTCACTATTTTAGATCCCTCTTCTAATTTCTCTATTTTTCCTCCTGTCCTCTTGTCTCTACCTATCCAATCTAATCCCACTTCCCCTTTAAGCCTTCCTCAATTACTCACTTTCCTTCTCCACATGACCAACTCTCATTTATAATTCAAGACACAGCCAGGCATGCACTTCTTTATGGTTGCCTAGATTTTGGGTTCCCAGTACCTTCTGCAGGAAGAATTGGGCAGAAATTGAGGGAAGGTGAAACTCACATGAGAATTATTTCTGCCAGTTGCTGTAAGTACTGGTAATTTGCACATCTCAAGATCTTTAACATAATCACATATGCAAAATCCCTTTTGCCATACGAAGTAATATATAGGATCTGGGAGCTAAGGCATAGAAATCATTGGAGACCATATGCAACCTACAACACTCGCTCACTAAAATCTAAGAATATTAAGCAACTGATAATGTAAATGTCTATCCATTTTAGATAACAGTGTGCACAGTGGAAGTGGTGGACAAGATTCATGGTTTGGCTTTGAATCCTGGCTCTTTCTGATGTTAAATGATTGACTTCAGTTTCTTTATCTTCACACCAGCCAAAGAGACCCCAGTTTCTACTTCTTTTATCTGTTGTGTGAACGGTGCATAATTTTTTAGGGTGCCCCAGTGATAATGATGTGAAGCCAGGGTGAAGAACTAGTGGCTCTAACCAAACTGTGAAGAACTTAGAGTTTTTCCCAGCTTACTTAAAAGTAGAAAAAAGCCTGCATTCTCTGCAGGTCCTGGGAGCTCTTGAGATAAGCTACCTGGCCTCCAGAATTGTGAGGGAGTAAGTATGCATTTTCATAAGCCATCAAGGTCATGACAGTCTGTTACAGCAGCAGTGGGAAACTAATAACATTGACAAAGCATATAAATAGGGAACTATGAAGAAAAGTATAGATTTCTTTTTTTCCAATCATTATAGATTTAGACTTTCTTTTCACTTAATTCCTACCTTGTTTGATCTCAGCATGTTTGTCATGTCTCCAGGGTAACTTTTCCTGACCCCCTTTGTCTGGTCAATTCCCGCTGTTATAGGCACTTCTGGCACCATTTAAAGAACTTCTTCAAGTTCTAACTTTATCTTTATTAATGTGATTATTTCCCACCAGGATTCCATGAGCGTCAGGGCCCCGTATGTTTTGTTTATCATTTTATCCCCAATGTCTAGCAAGAAGTCTGGGGAATAGTAGACCTTCAACAAATGTTTGTTAAAATGAACTGACAAATTTGGACAGACTCAGGTGTTGAAGTCCGCTAAGGAAGCCAGAATCAGGTACGGGGAGCCAGGCAGAGGAAGTTACAAACAAAGAATCTAGAAGGAAGACAAAAGATCATGGTCTCGAGCTCAGTGTTTGCATAGAAATAGGGAGTAGGAGACTGAGCAACCTAAAGCCACTGTTTGCGTGCACTCGTGGCTTCAGGAAGCTCTCGGTCTGCCCTTGAACCACTTCTGTGCCAGGCACTGGCCCTCCTCCCGCAGAGACTGGGAAGTTTTGTGTGTCAGGTGACCTCCGGGTCTTGGACTTGTGCAGCAAAAATTTTAAGACACAATTCCAGATGAAAGTGAGAGTAAGTTTATTAAAGCTTGGCACAGTGAGGCAAAGGAAGGGCCCCTGAGACAGGATCAAGGGATGAGCCCAGGAGGAGCTGCTACCGCACACTCTTCTCCGGGGTGAAAGTTTCATCGGGACCCTTAGAGCTTAGGACAGAAGAAGCAAAGTACAAGCCTAAGGAAAGGGGTGGCATGAGTGTGCTCAAAGAAGAGGCGTGCTGGTGTCCTCTGCCCTGAGGGTTTTATCAGCTTCCTTAGGTGGGGATTTTAGGGGAGGTCCCAGGAAAGGATTCAACAGAATATGCATTAGATTTCTGGATGTGTCTTCTTGTATGCTGATACATTAAAATGAAACCTATAATGAAGTTTGGGGTCATTCTCTGGTTAGTTTCACCTTTATTTCAGATTAGTCTGGCTCTTAAGTGTTTTTTTGATGTTATTGTTGTTACCTATCTTCCTGATTAAGATGATTTAAACTACCAGCTCTTGGAGGATAGTCTTGTGATTTATCAGCTGGCTATTAATTGCTAAGCCTGTTGTCTCAGCCTCCTCATTCCACTTGCCAGGAAATTTTCCTAGTTTCTTACTAACCTGTCACAAGTCCACCTTCACATTGGAAGTGCATGTTGAGTTCCCAGGAAGAGTAAAGTCAGGGTGAAAATTCTTTCTGACATTTTCTTTCTGGTGTTTTCTCTGGGGAACTTTAAATTTTATGGCTTTCAAAGTGTATACAATTTTATAATTTTGTTGGAATATTCATTGAGTCAACCTGTAGTAGAGAAACAATATTATGATAAATGTATTTTTTAAGTTGAAACCATTGAAAGCTGTCTTCTTAACACTTTCTCATATTTTTAAAACCTGAAACCTCAGAAATCATATTCTTCAATACTTGTGTGTCTTTCTTTATAAATTGGAAATTTTCCTAGGCTCTTTCCTAAACTCTTAACAATTTCAAATCGGAATAGAAAATGTAACATATCATCAAAAATGCAACCAAAGCTGCTATCATCAGAATGATTCTAAAAGAGCATTTCGTTTTCATTTTTAAATGTAGTTAAAATGTTTGGTCTTATGGAAGTATCTCCTGCCCCATTGATGAATTTTTTTTTGCCAGAAGGACTACATGGGAGATCTCAGCATTATTGACTATACTAACAGGACACTGTTCCATTTTTAAGATTCAGTTAAATGAACTTTTATTGAGTACCTGTGTTATGGCAAGAATTGAGCTAGCCTTTATCAAAGTAGACATTGGTCCTACCATGTAGGCATTTTTAATAATTATATGAGCGACTTATGTTTAAAAACATCTTCAGCTTACAAATCTCTTTTACGTGCATGATTTCATTTAGGTTTTTACAGCTGTCTAGGTAGACTGGAAAAGAGAGTTAGCTAATGACTAGTGCGTGGCCTTAGGCAAGCCACTTAAATCTGAGCCTCAGTTTCCTCACATGTCGAAGGAAAATAGTGTTCTACTTATGTTGCAAGGTTTTTTGTGATCATTAGAATTTAACTCTATGAGGTGCTTAATTTCATGCTTAACATACAATAGGTAATCAATAAATGGTTGCTATTATTATCATTCCATTATTCTTTGGAGGGAAAAGAAGTCTCATATAGATTGAATATGCTTTATTAAAGAATAAGTTTTTGAAACTCAAAATTGGCTTCTTAGGCAGTATTGAGTTTCTTATATGAGACATATTCAATCACAAGTTTAACCACACATTGGCAGGGCTGTAGTAAAGAAGATTAGGTTGCTTACTAATACATACCTATTGAACCCCAAATATGGCCTTTATTGTCCCTTCCAATCCTGAAACTCTCTTACTTGACTCACTGTGGAGAGTGAGACCAATAACATGGCATTGGTTCAGTCAAGATAGGATAAAGTATATAAAACAGAATGGAGTCACTCATGTCAACCAAGATGGCCACCAGTCATGATGCTTTAATTCAAGAGGAAAACTACCCAAGTCACACTAGACACATCTCGCAAGGGGACACACTTAAGATATCTGCACATCTGACCAGAACAACCATGTCTGCAGAGAGGAACCACCCATAGATAGGCTCCTGAGGAAATTCCCCACTTACCATCAGGGGTACCAAGGCACTCATTAAGAGATTCAGAAGGGTAGAGTACCCCACTCTCAAGAATATAACTGAGGCAGGCTCCAAACCACTGCTGAGACAGCTGAGCTCCACACACCAAGACGCTGCTTCATGCCATGCTCATCTCCCTTGGCATTGGCTACCAGGGGCTCTGCCCTGCTGGGCTGAGGACTTCATCTGCCCCGCTGCCCTCCTGGCTCCAGCAGTTCTTCCTTGCAGGATGCTGACAGCTCCCTTGCTCATCGTGCTGTCTCCCGGACCTGCAGATTGAGACTCTGGGACTCAGGTTTGTTATCACCCAGTTCTCTTGTGTAATATTATTACTGATTGTTTCTGAGTGATTAGAATTATTATTAGGTTACTATAGATTTGGATTAAATCTACATTAATAAAAGCTGAATGAATCTGCATAATAAGATCTGAGTGAATAGCATAAGTCACTATTGTTGGCTCCCTGTTATTTCTCGGTTCTGGTACCACCTGTAGAACTTGTGGTTCTACAAGTGGCTCAGCACTTTCAGTCCCTAAGGCCTGGGTCAAACGATCCCAGAGGAGGACCAAAGGCTGACTTATAGGAAAGACTATATTGCGAACATAAGCTCATGACATTCAGGCATTTTTTAGTGAGTGGTAATATATGCCCTAGAAGCCTTCTCTCAAATCCTTTTCTAGGACAACATGCATTATACTTTTAACAGCAGCAGAAGTATCAGGTTCTGTTTCTATGTGGGATAGACAGCTAGAACTGAACATTGAAATGAAAAAAGAAATCTGAACTAAGCCCTGGCTGGTGTGGCTCAGTGGATTGAGTACCGGCCTGTGAATGGAAGGGTAGCTGGCTCGGTTCCCAGTCAGGGCACATACCTGGGTTGCAGGCCAGGTCCCCAGCAGGGGGAGTATGAGAAGCAACCACACGTTGATGTTTCTTTCCCCCTTTTTCTCCCTCCCTTCCCCTCTCTCTAAAAATAAATAAATAAAATCTTTTTTAAAAAATCTCAAATAATAGGTAGTAGTTGTGTATTATTTTTTTCAAAGCCTTTTTCCTATTTACCTTCTAATATTATTTTGCTTTTCAACATCCCTGAGTAACAGGTAAAGTAATTTAAATAAAATTTTCAGGTAAGAAAGTTAGGTAAAGAATAATTAATTGACTTACTAGGCACGGATTATAAATTATAAGTAGAATTGGAACAAAAATCTTTCTCCTTCAGACAGTGACTGTTTCTAGCTTATATGGAGAGCAAACATCTGGCAAGTAGCGCAGGTGAGTTTTCAACCTAGGTCTTCTGAGTATGGCTTCATTTTTCTTTTTGCTATGCCACATCACTTCCGAATAGTCATAAAATTCTTAAATATTCTTAAAGGAATGACAATGTCTTTTCTCACAGAGAGGTTCAGTAGGTTAATACACAAAGAAAACTGTCTGAAAATACTACAGAGCAATTTAAACATGTTATTGAAAATGATTATTAATATTGTATTATACTTTATGGCTACTTGATTCATGTGGCACCTTTGGGATGTATTTATGCTGTTTGATTTGTTGTGCTTCGGAATCCAAATACTTATGCTTCTTACCAGATACAGAAAAATTTCAGCCATTGAATAATTTTTCTCCCACAGTCTCAGGGTTCTCTAACCTAAGGGGAACTGATTAGAAAGTATTGCTACCAATTAGAAGCATATTGAAACTGATTATATCCTCCAAACCTCTTAATCTCTTTTATTATTAAATTTCTAATTCTTTGTGGCATGCTTCATATAATTTCTGCAGATGTACTGTCAGAGAAGATCTTTTCCTAGCTCCACAAGGAAGAAGCAGAGGTCAAATTGATTTGAGACCTTTTTTTCTTTTCTAACATATACATTTAGTGCAATAAATTGTAAAGTACTGAAATTGCCGTATGTCATAAAATTTGATGTGTTGTTTTCTTTTTTATTCAATTCAAAAATTTTTGGATACCTTTGTCTTGAATCAGTTCTTACCTCAGTGACTATGAACCACTGACTCTCAGTTCAGAAGCCCTCAACAGAAGTATCTGATTGGCTGAGTCTAGAGCATTTATTATTATCTAACTGCCAGAAGTGGAATAAAAGATTAACTAGATAGTAAAATGGACAATTGTAGTGATTTTGTGAATCAAGGCCTTGCCTCCCACCAAGATGGACAAAGTGAAGGACATTTTTTTAAGATTTGGATGATGGGAAGCCAGAAAAATTGGAATATGACTATTTCACAAAATCCAGCCTCCTGCTTTCCGTGTCTGAGCTCTCCACAACTGAAACTAGGATGTTGAGTGAATATAGAACAGTGACTACAGAAGTGTGTTCCACAGCGATATTTTGTGAAATTTAAAAGTGTTCCATGGTCATATATATTTGGAAGTACCGCATCCCATAGCTTATGTTTGGAGTTCCATAATGCACATTTATATGCAGGTTCTGAGAAGTCCTACAATAAAGAAACATATTTAAATCTGTTAACTAAGTTTCTCATATTTATTTAATTACAAAACACTCTTATTTATGTAACACTATGTGGACTGGAGCACTTTATTACAAGATGTGGACTTTATGGTCTCCAGAACCTGAAGAGTCTCACCAAGCTCCTCAACCTTCAAAGGGTTTATCTCCCAACCTCTGGACCTCATGTGTTTCACAAAGTCCTTCAGCATGCTAACAACCTTGTGTGTACTCCACCTGATCAATGTAGTTAGCAATGTGATATTTGGTGGGATGTCCAGATCCTTTTGGATTCTATTATAGGTAGGATAGTTAACCTGGCCTAGGGGAAAACTATGAGTATTTGTTATTGTTCACTGTATGCAAATATAAGCTGTTCATCATTGTCTTTTCTGAGTAAGATAGAAAAGAATCCTGGCTGGTGTAGCTCAGTGGATTGAGCACTGGCCTGAGAACCAAAGGGTCGCCGTTCGAGTCCCAGTCAGGGCACATGCCTGGGTTGCGGGCCAGGTCCCCGGTAAGGGGTGTGAGAGGCACCCACACATTGATGTTTCTCTCCTCCCTCCCATCCCCTCTATCTAAAAATAAATGAATAAAATCTTGAAAAAAAAGAAAAGAAAAGAATGAATTCACTAAATAATGGCTACCGACCATGTATCAGGCTGTTGTAACCTGCTGCTACAAAGATATTACATCTGGCATGGTGATTCTGATAACTAGAAGCAGTGCTTTCTTGAGTGGGTGATTGTCACTGTCACCCATGAGAATATGTTTGATTTCTGCAGGGGCCAGATTGTAAGTACAATAAATGGAGATATAAGAGATATCTACTCATTTCTTCTTTATATTGTTAGGGTGGCTCTAATTTCCTTTTACCAGTACAATACTTACAGCTTTGGTAAATGAAGGTACTTGGTCCTTCCTAAGAATGTACATAATGTATGCCTTCAGACCATACATAATGCATGCATTTCAACAGGCCCACCTACCTGGGCCTTTTATTCCCTTTCTCCAGTGGCTGCCAGAGTAATTCTGGCATTTCATCCTCACTTAGCATGAGCCATCACATTTTCCATGCTTTGAGAAATTTCACTAAATTATTGTTTATGGTACGTAGCAGATAAATATGTTTTTCTTTGTGAATCAATTTGAAAATAATTTTTTAATAAGTTGGTTAAGTGCAATCACATTTATTGATATGACATGTTTGCTGCTCTCTTATTTTATAATTAATGTGTTAATTGCATTAATTTTTGCTATATTTCTTTCTCTCTTTGGCAGATCTTTTATTATCTAAAATTTTAACTTGGAAGTTTGAATTTTTTGTATAATGTATATTTTTATACCTCCTACAGTGCCTTCAATTTCATTTTTTATTACTTAATATTACTACCTAGCGTATCAGTTTTAACTGGTTCTGTTGGACTCCCATCTGTTTTCTCCACAACAATCAATTAACTTATTCTGCTTTCATTTCTTCCTATTCCTCCCATTTTTTGCTTGCATTCTTTCTAATTTTTCAAAATACACCCTTCACATATGATTTTTGACCCTCAATGACTTCATCTTCAGTTTAGTCTTGTATCTAAAATTAAGTATATTGAATTTGCAACATTGGTTTCTTTCCTGAAATTTCCCCAGTTACCCTTTGGAAAAACTGAATTCTGTCCTCTAGTAGATACCTCAGAAATGTGAGCTCTCACAATAATTGAAATTTTTTAATAGTTTTGGTATTTGAAAAAGTGTTTAGCTAGATATAAAATCCTTGTCTTGTACCTTCTCTTTCAAGTTAATTGAAAATTGTGTTCCATTGTCACTCTTGGGAAGTGAGATGAGAGCCGACTTCTCTTACTCTTATTAGTGATTTTCAAATAGATCTTTTTGTCTAGTGACCCTAAAAATTATTTTATTTGACTTGAAGAGCTAAGAATTAACTCTTTCGTGTCAATGTTGACAGGTATGTGGTAGGACATTTCAATGTAAAGACTTAATTTTCTTTTATTTCTGTAATATCTCTGAACTGTGTTTTTTTGTTTATTCATTTTTTTTATGTCGTTTTGCTTCTGTGCAAATTTTTGGGGACTGTAATTATATGTATGTTGGAACTTTTTGCTTATCTTTTATTTTAGCAATTTTCTTTGTGATCTTCTATATTTCATCTTTTTTTTTTCCTGGTGTTCTGCCTTTTTAAATGTACTTAATTAAGATTTAATTCATCTTTTATTCCTTGCCATTTGTAATTTATTTTTATTTCTTAGATGATTGTGTTTTTCTCAGTTTTTCTTCTAAGTTTAATAAATGTCTTTTTTTTTTCTTTTTGTATATGTATTAATTTTTTCTAATTTTTGAATTTCTAATTCTAGTATTTTTCTTTATTTTTTTAAATATCTCCAAATGTTTGAGACTTAGTTCAATTTAGAGTGCCATGTTACAATGTTCTGCTTTAAAGTCATTTTTTAGGGAAGAATATTTATGGTATAATATGTTGTAATTTGAAATTTTTTACATTAGATTATGATAAGTAGGAGAGACACTACATAAAATGGTAGTAGAGTGTTCACCCATCTTACCTATTCTCTCTGGGTATATTTAATTGTTTAGTAAAAATAAAGAATTGTTACCAAATGTCTAACTAAATTAAGAATTAATGTCAATTGAGCTGATGAATTAATGAATTAATGGTAAAATGCCTTTAGTCAGAATTTCTTTCAGAATTAGAGCTCTTCTCTGAAGGAAACAGTTCTCAAATCAATAGTTTTCTACCTTGAGGAACTTGGAAAACAAGAGCAAAAGAGACCTAAATCTAGCAGAAGGAAGAACATAATAAAAGATTAGAGTGAAAGTAAATAAAATACAAAATAGGAAAACAAGTAAAAAATCAATAAAACAAAAAATTTATTCTTTTAAAATATCAGCAAAAGTGACAAACTTATAGATGGACAAAAAAGAACAAAGATCCAAATAACAACTCAAAATGTTTATTTCATTGTTTGACTCATCTTTTATTTAGAAATATGTATAATATGGCCAATTATACAGTGTTCTTTATAATGAATGTTTCATATTAAACGCAAAACAATTACTAGCCAGAGTCAAGAGATATCAATGAGGACTGAGGACATTCCAACAGATACCCCAGAAGTGTTAACACCATATTGGCAGGATTGAGATATAGAATGAAGTCTGTATCTTAACTAACAAAGCTTAACTAGACGTGAAAGGATTAAGTTGATATACAAGTAACTTAATTGTTTGCCACAACAAAGTTTGACAATGTATAAAGGAATACAGCAAAATGCAGGCACTTAACCTTTTCATATTCACAATATTCAACATCCAATTAAAAAAAAAACAAACCCGAGATGCACAAAAAGGTAGAAAAATGTGACCCGTAATTAGGAAAACATTTGGTCAATGGAATTACAGAGATGATGGAACCAATAGATCAGGATTTTAAAACAGTTGTAAATATGCACAAAGACTTAGAGGAGAGTTAGAATATAATATTTTCTCCTATTATATGGGTTGTGTTTTTATTTTTTTGATAATACGATGCAAAAATGTTTTTAATTTTGATGAAATAAAATCACTTTTTTTCTTTTGTTGCTGCCACTTTTGATATCATATCTAAGAATTCGTTGTCAAGTCTGAGGGCATGAATATTTACCACTATGCTTTCTTCTAAGTTTTATGATTTTAGCTCTTATATTTTGATCATTGATTATTTTGAGTTTATCTTTATATATGGTATAAAGTAGGGGATAAACTTCATTCTGTTGGATGTAGAAATCCAAGTTGACCCAGAAACATCTACTGAAGATATTATCCTTTCCTCGTTGAATGGATTTGGTACCTTGATCAAAAATCAATTGGCCATATATTTATGGGTTTATTTTTGGACTCTCAATGCTCTCCCATTGGTCTGTATGCCTGCCTTTGTGTCATTACCACATTGTTTTGATTACTGTAGTTTTGAGATAAGTTTTAACATCAGAAATTGTGAGTCCTCCAGCTTTTTTGCTCGTTTTCAAGATTGTTTTGACTATTATGGCCCTTTGCAATTCCATGTGAATTTGAAGATTGGGTTTTCTATTTCTGTAAAAAAAAAAAAATTTATTGGCATTTTGGTAGAGATTGCACTGAAGCTGGATCTGTGGGAACTGTTTAATTTACAGTTTTCTAGCAATTGCTTTATCCTCAGACTTGTGGAGTTTCACTTTAGGTATGTGCAGTTTGGTATTTAGCCAAAGATTCAAGATAAACCTATGAAGATTCCTATTTCTTTTGGAATTTTCATCATATGCACATATCTATTTCCAGTATTCTACCTCACAACTATCAGCTAAATCCACCTCCCCAAGCTCTGACATCTCTTTTTCAACTCAGTGTGGCTGTCAGTGTTGCTCATGTTCTGTGTCCCTGCTTGGTGGTCCAGAAACTGTCTCCTAGCAGAAAGCTAGGGCCATCATAGGGTTCATCTCATTGTTTTTTCCCTTGTTTCAATGGTAACAGTCCGTTAGTACCTGTTGTCTGCTAGCACCTGTCTTTTTTAAAGTAGGTGCTCTCAACATTCTGTCCAGTTCTCCCATTTTTTATGACTAGAGGGCAAATCTGGTACTGGTTATTTCATTAAGGCTGCAAATATGTGCTCCTTTTTGAAATATTTTGAAATGGCTTGTACGATTCTTTAGATTATATCTTATTCAAACCTTTATTCCTAATGCATGTTGTAGGGTTTGGTATAGATTATGTTTCCAATGAACATTTCGAATTGGGTATTTTATCTGTTCATGTATACAATATTTTATTCTCTTTAAGAGTAACATTATGTGCTTGTCTCCTTGAACCTGGTAATAGCCTGTCTGGACCTCTGGGAGCAGGCCGAGGGGGTGGGGGATAGGAGGGACCACTGGGGGAGATTGAGCTGTGCCATGGGAATGGAACCTGGGAGCCACTTGTGCACCGAGCCACGCCCCTCAGGAACAGAGGCCAGAGGTAGAGCACTGAGGATGTGGCCTGCAGCCAGACACTATCTTCATGAAGTGGGGCCATGGAGTGGGCATGAGTTTTGCCTCTGCATTACCCAGGTACGCAAGCACGTGCCTTAGAGACAGTCCATCCCTCGCTGTGGAGGCCCTGCTCCTGGCTGCAGATGCTCAGCCCTCCTGCTGAGGCTGCCCTCAGGCCTGCCTGAGAGGCTGTCCTTGCTGCTGCCTGAAAGGCTATTCAGTTTCCAGGGTCCTTTTCTAGGCTTTTGGCTCCATAACTCTGTTTTTTGGCCCAAGTGTGGACAACTCGCTGCATGGTCAGGGTGGGGACTGATGGAGCTCCATGGGAGTCTCCCTCACCACGTGGAGATGACAGCAGGGGTAGGTTCGTGCACCGAGCACACACAAGGCTAGGAATATAATTGGATAGAGGAAGAAGCCCTCCTACCCACAACCCTCACCAGATTGGGGGTGGGACTAGTGGAAGGTCTCAGGTGCACAATAGAAATTAAAATGGCAGGAGGAGGAGGTGCTGGACCAAAAAAACCTGTCTGTCTAGCTTGGGGAGAGAAGGGATTGGTTGGGCAATGGAGAAAGCACCTGGTCCATCCCACACCTGAGCTGATGTAGACCAAGGTGAACAAAGAACGGTTTTCTTACCCAATGCACTGCCTGGTGCATTCCCAGGACTTTATGGTCCTAGATGCCACATAGCCAGTGATGACACAGGCCCCACACGTGATTTCCAAGAGGGAACCTGAAGCCAGACAGCAGCCAGGACAAGCTAAGCTACCTGGATGACCTCTTAGGAGTGGCGTGCAGGTCCCTAAGGATGGTACTTTAAGCAAGAACAGGAACTCTGGACACTGCTTTTGTTTTGGGCGAGCCGAGGATGGCTGGGCTTTGCCTGGGTTTTCCGGAAGAGATGGGCGTTGAGAAAAAGAGTCTGTCATTGTCCTACATAGCACAGTATCTGACTAAAAAATAAAATAAAATAAAATAAAGAAAAGAAAATAAAATAAAATAAATTCCCTTTCCTTTCTCACCAACTTCTGGCTCTCAGGTTTGCCTTTTGGTGGTGTTGGGCAGCTGAATCCCCATTTTTGTTTGGTAACAAACCCAGGTTGGTAGCATATGGGTTTAATCGGATGTGTAAGAGCTTTTGTTTATAATAAGAAATCTTGTGTTTTAATGCTGATTCTTCCACAAATTACAGTACCTTGGGAAAGTCAAAATCATACAAGGTTTTTAAAAATTCCTATGACAAGAGAATCACTGCATTGCTTACCTCAGGAGGTTGACAAAAGAACAACAACAAAAAGGACTTGATGACATGACTCGCTTTTGAGTCGTAAAATACAAAAGATTATAACCTCATTGAAAGTTGAACATATGCATTTATTTTGTTATCCTCCTTATGTCCTCCCTGCCAGCATTTTGATCAGTTCTCTACATGTATGAAGTGCTCAAAAAATGTCAAATTAATTTGAATATATGCATAGATCTGAATGAAATTCAAATTATGTTAACTTTCTGTCATGTTATTAGGGATAATAATGCAGGAAGTAATGCTTACATAAACTTCCAGGGCCATAGAGGGAAAAACTGCAAAAATCAGTGACCACTAAGATTTAATTCCTAAAACAATCTCAACAGCAGGGAGATTGTAAAAGAACTTGGGATACATTATTATTTTTTTCAGTTGTTTTGGTATGAAGAATTTGTTAATAAGACTGTCGCACAATTGGCCATATTATCCCTATCTCTAAATGAAGAATGAGTCAAGCAAAGAAAATTAATATTTTGAAAGTGGATGATACTTTGCAATTAAACTTATCCAACCAAGTCAGAAGAACTTAAAAGAGTATCCAAAGGGAAGAACCATTAAGTCTAACGTGGGAGGTGTACGCTTTAGAGACAAAGATGAAATGGCAAAGGCTGTCAAGGTGAACTCTCAGAAATGTCTGACAGAATATAATTGTTTCTTATGTTACCCAAAAGGGTATTTCCAGATTGCTGACTTGACACCTTTCTCTTCTTTGTCGGAACATTTCAATGACTCTTACTTTTCAAACTATGCACAGTTCCCTGGAAACTTTGTACCCTATTGACTTTCATCAAACTTCCGCTGGTTCTAAAGGGACATTTATCAAATACCTTCTGTTGCAGAAATTGCTTTAGAATCATAGGAAGTCACTGCTATTAGGGGCCTAGGAAAGTAGTCCTGCTTGCTCATTTTTTGTTAAGAAAATGAACACCAAGAAAAGGACAGAATTTCACAATGTCTTAGAGGTAGTAGGTGGCATGAGGAGAACCTAGTTTTTCTGTTAGTTTCCATCACCCTTTAGGTGACAGGATGACGTGGGGGCGGCTGCGCAAATGCCAACACTACTTACTTCACTTTCTCTCCTCCTTTCCTACATTCTTTCTTTCCTTTGTGTTTCCTTCTTTCTTTTTCCTTTTCATCCAATAAATTTATGTCAAATTACTTATTAGTTTTCAAGAAGTTTATGAGAATATGTTTGTGTGCATGTGTGTGTTCACATGTAAAACACATTACTGAATTTTTGTGATGTCATTACAGGCTGCAGTGTTTTAGGATGGGAAATGCAGAAGTTTTCATCCCATTTAGTGTGTGCTTTTTTTGTATGGGTCAAGCCTGTGAATCAAAACTTATAATGGAAGCCTCAAAACCAGCTTTCCTGAAAACTGAAGTGCCTTTTTCTACTTTCAAATTCACTTTACTTTGATATCAAATGAAACCTATTTGGTGTAGAAAATTAAAGTAGCTGCATTTTTCCTCAGCACAGAAAAATCTTTTATTTGCCTCTAACCCTTTCCGTTTTTCATGACAGTCACTGCATTTTCTTCTCTGAAACACAAACAAGTCAATGTAAGCTTGGCTGGCAGGCTAAAATGATTATGGGATAATTTGTGTTTGCCAAACAAAACAAAATTAATCACCATTGTTTAGAGACCCATCACGTTAAATGACTATGAGAGAAAATTTCTGGACTTGCACAAAATAGGTTCTCAAACACCAATAAGGCAGCAGAATATCGAATACCCTCAGGTGTGGTTTGCAACTTTTAAATTTGCATTAAAATATAAACTATACATATGGTGGCTTATTAATGCAAACTAAAGGCAGCTTAGCGCTGTTGAAATGACAGTTTTAGTTATAGGTTCCCAATGGGCAAGAATATATAATGAATGTTTATGTAAAGCTTGAAGTAATCATTTCAAAAATGTAACTTGCTGGCCTCTAAGGATGGATGGAAGATAACTTTACAATGGAATGGAAATCAGAAGAGCACTGATAGAAAAAAAGTGTATACTGTATCTCTAGCCACTTGTTTCTAACTACATTAGTACAACCCCCCCACCCCTGTATCTGAAAGGGATACTTCCAAGACCTCTAGTGAGTGCCTAAAACTGGGAATAGTACTGAAGTCTATATATACTACATTTTTTTTTCCTGCACGTACATATCTTTTTACTTAAGGCAAGCACTTTATGACTTCTCTTTGACGTAACTGAATTGCCAACATCACTAACCTTGCTCTTTGGGGCCATTTTTAAGTGAATTTAGGGTGACATGAACACAAGACTGTGCTACCATGACAATCAATATGATAACTCAGACTGCTACCAATTGACTATTGGGTGGCGATTGTATTTGGCATGGATACTTCGCACGAAGGGATGAGACACATCCAGGGCAGGATGGAGCAGGACAGTGTGAGATTTCATCATGCTGCTCAGAGTGGCACACAGTTTAAAACTTAAGAATTGTTTATTTCTGGAATTTTCTATTTAATATTTTCAGACAGTGGTTGACCACAGATAACTCAAGCTGCGGATAGCAAAACTGCAAGTAAGGAAGACTACTGTATACTCAATGGAGATTGTTTCAGGGGTGAAGTTATGTGTTTGTTTTGTTTTGGTTTGTTTTGGATTATTTTCCCCCGTCTACCCCAGTTGTTAACTCCATTAGGGAGCATATGGTCCACCGCTCTCTGCTCTGAGAGGCTCTAGGCATCCACTTTCCCTCAGGGCTAGTGTCTGGTTGCTCCAGTTGCCAAGAACTGCTGCAGAAAATTCGGTCCTAATTTTAAACTAGTAAGGATTAGTTAATGTGGGCATTTAAACATAAAGACAGATCTTCAGTTTAGAAAATAAACTGGGTTGTCTTTGAAACCCTTAGAAAAAAAGATGGATCTTTCCAGCCCAGCTGTCAGTAGCTCAAACCATTTTTTCTTTTTTCTCAGTTACTTTCAATCTTTCCATGAAATGTGGTTTCATATATTTTTTGGCTTGGGAGATCTTTAAAGCTAAAAAAAAAGAAAAAGAAAAAAGAAAGCTCCTCTAGGTCAGGTTCCCTCACAGCAGATCCTGAGAAGGATATTTTTATTTTACTAAGTTACTAAGTGTGTGCTCACTCTCAGGTGGGAAACTTTAAGTGAAGGAAGGTGTAGGGCAGGAAAAGAAGATGGACACCAACGTGGCTTCCCCTCAAGACAGACAAGTTTCAGCCTGTTCCTGTAATAAATTCTGAATAGTAATCACACCATATTGTCCTGCTTTGAGAAAAGGGGACCAGCTTTTATACCCTGGAATCAGTTAAATATTGGCTACAGACAATTATCTCTTAGACCCTCGGAAGATGTGTCGACTCCAAGGCAGCTGTTTTGAGGTGGAAGCTATCACTGGCTGAAAGTAATTCTCTGGGGAGGATGCAGCACTGATTGGTTAACAACCAACACTCATTATAGTGACGAATACAGGGTCTGGCACAAATGATACCCCCTTTTTATTACAAAATCATAAGCATGTAATTCTGTAACATAATGTTACACTCAAGCACACCATTACATTTTAGGTGAAATGTTAAAATTAAAACTATAAATTATTACACCCATATTATTACCTTACTGGCCACACTCAAGGAAGCCTTACTTCTGCTGGACCCTGTCTATTCAGCAATGAAGAGGCTGTGGGCAGGACCCCAACATGGTCTACTAAAGAGAAACCAACCAATAGACACATCATTCCTTTTTATAACTACATGATGCCATGTATCATGGTATTTCTTTGAATAGATGTACTATATTTTACTGATCTAGCCCTTATTGATCAATAATGTTTTCTAATCTTTTGAATTATTACCTCAACATGTTATTATGCATGTCATATTGCCTGCATGTGTGCATGTGTAGGCTACAGTCAAAGATGCTGAGTTAATGGATCAAAAAGTGTGTGAGTTGGTAATTTTCTTTGATCTTATTTCCAAATTGCACCGTATAGATGTTTTGCCAATTTACACTCGCAGTATAGAAGGAAACTTTTTCTTCATACATTCATTAGAAAGCAAAAACAAACTTTGTGATATTTGCCAATTTGATGAAAAATTTCCAGGCTTTGCAAATAAGAGTTTTCTTTGTCTGGAACTCTTATCTCCCTCTCCCCTCACATGCCCCATTAAATCCTCATCCTTTCAACCTCCAATGAAGAATCTTTTTTTTTTTTTAAGATTTTATTTCTTTATTCTTAGAGGGGAAGAGAGGGAGAAAGAGAGGGAGAGAAATATCAATGTGTGGTTGCCTCTTGCACACCCCCTGCTGGGGACTGACCTGGCCCGCAACCCGGGCATGCGCCCTGACTGGGAATCCAATTGACGACCCTTTGATTTGCAGGCCTGTGCTCAATCCACTGAGCCACACCAGCCAGTGTCAATGAAGAATCTTTAAAGGAAGCTTCTCTGACCCCCAGGCTAAATCAGATGCTCCTATTAACACTCATAAGCACCATGTATTTTCATTAGTATGTCTTATAACTGTTCATATTTACATATTCATATCTTATTTTAAAACATCTTTTTTTTCTCCCCAAGCCTCTGTTTGTCCTGCTTAAATTTGTGTCTCTAACACATCCCTTTATACTCTAATAAATACCCGTGGAATGAATGAGAAAATAAGTAAATGGGTCACATTACTAAGAGTCAAACTGGACCCTGCTGGACACAGAGCTCATATTCTATTATCATATTTTACCAAGATGGGATTGTTTAAGACTCAGAAATTAATACCCTATGCAATCAAACCATGAAAATATTTGCCTGAAGTTTTAGATTACAGTTCATTTTTTCCTTTATTTCCATAAAATCATATATTAAATATTTTGGCCAGTTTATCCCATCCCCCAGTGGATCTTACTGTTCTCCTCTCAGTGACAAAGTCATCTGTCTTTTAGTGATTTGGATTTTCCATAATGGCTCTGCTTTGGGGACAACACACCATTTAAAGACACGCTGCAGGAATATGTTTCACGGCTTCCTGGAAAATAACCCAGGTACTGTGCTCTGATTAAGGGACCGACCAGGCTTCAAAGGTGAGACTTCGTATTTCCCATAATGTGTTAGACTAGACTTATAATACCTACCCTGTTTTGATATCTGGGGAGAATTTCATTTGCTTACTTCTTTAATCAACACACACACACAAAGTGATAGAAAAAAATGCACGTGCAATCTGAATGGTGGTTTCCATGGAGGTGCTGCCAAAGCTAAGGAGCTCAGTTTTATGCAGAGTTAGGAATTTGCCTGGTCAGAAGGTCTCAGTATCAGGGTTTTTTGTGTTTTATTCTTTTTTATATTAGAATATAGCATAAAAATCAGCCTATAACTCAGACCCAACATCCATATCTGGGGGCTATAATTTTTGACTGCCTAATAGTTAATGCCATTACCACTTTAGATAGTCCAGGCCCCTACTGCGGGAGTCCAGTCCCCAGGAAGGACTCTCTGCCCTTCTAAGGGTTCTTTCTCTATTCAGTGTCATCAAGCCAGAAAAACAAAACCAAAGCTGAGTGTTCAGCTGCACAAGCTTTTACTCATGGCCTGAGAATAGAGAAGCGGAAGTCAGGCCTAAAAAATCAACTCCCTGTCCAAGAGAAGTATGGGGAAGATTATTTATAAGGGGAAAATAATGAGCTTTCTGGAATTGGTTGGTCTCTTCCCAGAATTGAGGTGCCATCCCTTTCCTTTCCTTATACAGTCTGAGTTGGAGCTGTCATAGCACCAGTGGGCATGTCACTTAGTATGTTAATATATTATAATCAGTATATAATGAGGTACAGTGTGTTCTGGGGGTCAGATCCAGCGCCATCTTGGTTCTGGCTGACTCTGACCATTTTTTGTTGTTTTATCACTCTTCCTTCTCTGGTTTTTCCTATGACTGAAAAGGAAATGTAATGAGGTTTCAACAGCCTGGGTCCTGCAGCCATAGTGACAATGCGAACGTGTTACTCCTGAGACGGTTTCCTGTTGGGCCTCTGGGCTCCTCCATTCTGTAAGACAGTTGGCCCGACTCTCTTCTACCGCAGTCCTCCCTCTGATGGGAAATGGAGGGCAGGGGAGGAAAGTGGTAGGGGTGATATTTCTTGTTCTCTACAGCCTATAACAGATCTCAGTGATATGATAATACTACCTTTTTAACTTAATACATTTTTAATTGCAACACACTGTCAGTTTCCACCTAAGCCAGGAACAAATAATTCAGGACCACTTAATGTTGTATGAATTGCCAGGTAAGCACAGCCTGGTGTGGACGCAAGATTTGAAATAATGGTTCATATAACTTCATTCATCTTTTAGTATTTGACACACCAAATTGTGTAGATGTTCTTAGGAATTTAATTCCGCTCACAGCAGTTAATGAATTTGCTGTCCTTGGTCGGCCACATCACGCACGTCTTCACATCTGCATTGCCGTCCCTCACTGGGTGTCAGACTAACTCTGCGTACGTTAGCGTCTAGGAGTCTCAAACCATAAAGCCTGGGATCTGTACCCTTGAGGTCTAAGGTCTCTTTTAAAATGGCTTGAAATGTGGTCAGATAGCTTTCCTTCCTTTATTTCTCACTTTAATTTGTCCTCCCTTTTTTTACCTTTTCTTTCCTTTATTCTACTACCTCTCATTGTATTGTCACACTCTGTGTTAAGTGGTAGAGTACATCTTTGTTTAATGTCACTTTCTGACTGCATAACTGCTAATATACAGGGTCCAGCACGAATGACACCCCTTTTTTATTACAAAATCTCTTATTACAAATCATAAGCATGTAATTCTGTAACATAACAGTATCACACTCAAGCACACTATATGACATTTTAGGTGAAATTTTCAAATTAAAACTGCAAATTATTACACTCACGTTATCATACTCAACCACACTCAAGCAAGCCTTACTTCTGCCGGACCCTGTATATTTTCATAATTGCACCCTCTTTGCTTCTTTCATAGGAGTAACTACAATACTGATCTTTTTTTCCATTTGCATATTCTTTTAGTCTCCATAGGTCTCTCACTCATGAGATCAAGAACTGTGTCTGTCATCTTCACTGATGGTCCTGGCACAGAATACTACTAAACAAATATTTGTTGAATGAGTAAATCCTCACATTTTGGTCAATTTCTATTACTTTCTATTCCTCATTGTTGGGACCTAAATATTATTTATGGCAGTCACTCGTCACAAAACTCTCTACTAACCAGCCAAATTTTCTTAATGGTAGCCATGTTTGAAAATAAGCTGTTTTGTATTTAATACTTCTGGGATCTTGGTGTGGGCTGAAGGCTCTTGGAGAAAAATTAATCTGCTAAACTGATACTCACTTGTATCTGTTAGGGATCTTTGGTTGCTCTGTTAATTTTTATAAAAATGCATAGTGTTGAAAGGCTATTGGGCCTTCCAAAGTATTCCCGTATGGTAACACAGGGTAGGTGCTCATGAGGCTTTTATTGTTGTTGTCGTTGTTGTTGTTGTTGTTGAAGGATTGGGGGAAACCTCCCTGCTTTTGGTTGCCTGAAAAAGAGTGGGTTCCTGGGACATGACTATGAGGCTGAAAAAAAGATTGGATCAAGCCACACCAAGCCAGGAAGAGTGACAGTTTGGGGCGGAGGTGGCCTTGTAGCATCTTCTAAATCATGATATAGTAACAGTCATTGCCTCCGTCTACACATAGGATCGATTCAGGCAGCAGCTCGTAGGAAGTCTATGTTCTAAATCACCTGGATTACATAAAGTGACTTGCATACAAATGGTGTGAAACGAGCTCGTCGAATGTGTAACTAACTGCTGTATCATACAGTTCTGAGCCCCTTGCTCTTATAAGTAGACAAATGCGTCCAAAAATAGTTACCATTATGCACCAGAGTGTTGTTCCTTAGAGCCCCATAAGATTTATGAAGGCCTATCCTGCCCTGGCGCCCGAGTGTGTGGAGTACAGCACTTAGACTCTCTCTTTCTTTAAACAGATTGCAGTTGGCTTTACGCCTTCACAGCTAAAAGTTCTTAAATTACCCTTTCTGAACAGATTTAGCCAGTGTGATAGGTAACTAAAAGGGAGAAGAAAATGAAGGAGGAAAGCTTTGTGTTATGTGTTTTCATTCTCTTTCTTTGGCTCTTTCAAGAGTTAATATCAAAAGATCACTGAGCCTGAAATGCATAATTTTTGACATGCCAACCAGTTAGAAATGCTAATTCTTGTTAGGTTGTTGCAGTTACTGAAATGGTGGGAGTCTAGACAACTCTTTATCGTGATTTCTACTAAGATTGAAAAGGTTATGTGGCTTTGC
Source organism: Mormoops blainvillei (assembly GCA_004026545.1). Taxonomy (NCBI): domain Eukaryota; kingdom Metazoa; phylum Chordata; class Mammalia; order Chiroptera; family Mormoopidae; genus Mormoops; species Mormoops blainvillei. Next base: position 69,107 of record PVJD01003667.1, on the reverse strand, counting down.
TGGAGATTCCCATTGTTGCATCTAGGATTATTTAAATTATTTAAAGCACATGGCTAAAAATCTCTAGGATAAGAATTTACAGTCAAGGATTCAAAGTCTTCATATTGATTTAGGTCATAATTTGATTATAAAATTTATCTAGCTTGTAATTGGTCATTAATTTGAGAGTGGCTAAAAACTTCTCTGATCTTTTGTGTTCTTAGTGAGAAATTCTATGCAGTATGTGAACCACTAAACCAGGGAAAGGCAAGGAAGTGGCCTGGAGGAACATCAAGTTTAAATGCCACTGCAATGGTAAAATCAGTCCGTGTGATTTTCCCATTTGATATAAAGCACTGTTTTTGATGTTAACAAACTGGAAGTCATTATCCAGAAACCTTCAAAGCCCCTAAGTGCTTGCAGCAGTGGTTCTTCTGTAGAAGGGTTCTAGGCACCTGAGGGGTCCAGAAATTGTGCACAAACAAGTATATACACACAGACACAGATTTCATGAGATTCTGAATTGTTCCTTGTCCCATAAAGTTAATATATGTAAACCTAAAGAATAAAGCTAAATTTTTAAGGACGTCAATGACCATACTACCTAGTTCTAGATTTATTCTTTCAAAAAATGTTTCATGAACACCTATTATGTGCTTGATATAATAGTAAAAAAGCAACATGTGAGCTCTGTGCTTATGAAAGGAAATAAACTACTAATAACGGATCGCATGTTGATCTCTGCAATCATTGTACATCTCACACACACACACACACACCCATTCATCACACCAGGGAACTAGTACTCAAAGTAAACATTTGGATCCTTTTTCTTTACTATACCTCGGACTTCATTTTCCAAATTTATTCTGATTTCCATGAACCCTGAATTTCAGTGCCTTGGTTCCAGGAGTGAGATTCGCACAGGCACTTTGGATCTGAGGCCCAGTGTATCAGGTTGCTCTGAACATTCAGCAGTTTTAACCAGGATTTAATTTTACTTACTCCTGAGACAATTACTTCTGTCCTTTTCAGGTAATGAACCAGCCCAGTGACTTCCGAATCAAAGTTTTTGGTCCTGCCCTTGTCCTGACCCCTGCACCCAGTTTTTGTACTACAGTTGGTCTGGTCGGTGCAATTGAGAGGCATGGTTTTTCCTGGGAACTCGGTTCTTTTTCTGCACTACTTTTCTCAGTCCTAGTCAGATTTTAAGGACCCAGATTATAGTTCTTTTCATCTACAAAGGCTTCAATTCCTGGTTACCTGTGCTGCGTTGATCTACCCAATGTTTGTCAACATTTTTCCTAGGGTCTCATAGAAGATGTATTGAATATTTGCCACTCTCTCTTGAAATTAAATACTAAGGAATGAGATTTTATTGGCAGGGTAGAACTTTAGTGTAAGCATTGTGATACCTATGGTTTCCTCCTCACACCTCCCCAAAATTTTCACAACCTTCTAGGAACTACCATCCTGTTGAGAATGTATGATCGACACTAGCTTATGTCAGAATCACCCAGGGTGGGGGATGCACGAACACTGAGATTGCTGAGGCCTACGCCCGGCCACTGACATATACATGTTTATATTTTTTAAAAATCTAGGTCTGTATTTTGATATAATGTTAAAAAAGTAAAAAGTAATAATTTTAGTCAAAACTTTAAAAATATGTTTCTGTAAATAGTTTTAAATTTATTACTTATATTTTGTCTACATACTAGGTTTCCTTCTGGAGATGCCCTAAGTATAAATTAAGACTTTTTTTCAAATAACTAAGACTGTAGTAAAATAATATTATCAGAGACAAACATATAGACTAGTATATTATAAGCTGAAATTCAATGTTTTTTTATTCAAAAAGAAATAGGTGCATAGTTTTCACACAATCACCATATGAATTTCAGCCTTATATATATGGCCTGTCCAGAAAGTGTCCAGCCATGTAATGGGAAAAATAGAAACATTTATTGAAGAAAATACAAGATACAAGAAACAATGTACACAGGACAATGACACATCAGTCGCGTTCCAAGTAGGCTCCTTGGGACCTCACACAGTTGTCCCAGTCACCATCAGCTGCCCCGTCATATTTTCCTGAATCTCATCAACAGACTGAAATCTCTTCCCTTTCAAAGGTGATTTTAGTTTTGGGAAAAAACAGAAGTCACAGGGTGCCAAATCTGGGCTGTAAGGGAGCTGAGTCACCTGGGTGATCTGATGTTTCACCAAAAAGCTCTACACAAGATGTGATGCATGAGTGGGTGCGTTGTGATGAAACTGCCAATCACCAATTGCCCAGAGCTGTGGCCTTCTGAATCATCCAAATAGTTTCTGCAGAGGAACACTCAAGCTTAAGCAAAATTTGATGTAGATTCATTACTCTATTTGCTCAGTCATTTTGAATGCAATGGGCACACACTACACATGCTCAGTCAATGGAGTCTGCTGCAATTGTACAATGATGTCATAATTGTTCACGCATGGGCATTTCCAGTCCACGCTCCTTGACTGCCAGGTTACCTCAGTGTTGCACAAACCATTCTGGTTATGTCAAAAAATGACTGGATTTTTTTCAGGACAGACCTCATATATCCTATTATATTATCTGTTTTAAAATATTTTATTTTGAATTAATTATGAATTTAAAGAAAAGATGCAAATCAGTGCACCCTATCCACCTTCTTCTGATGTTAACACCTTATATAACAATAGTGCAATGACCAAAATTAGGAAATTAACATTTATCCAATACTATTAACTAAGCTATATTCCATATTCTAATTTTCCCACTTTTCCCACTAATGTTCTTTTTCAGTTCTATGATCAATCCAGGATCACACATTGCATTTAGTTGCTGTCTCCTTAGTTGCCTGAAATCTAAGAGTTCTTTAGCCTTTCCTTGTTTTTCATGATTTTGACACTTTTGAAAAGTACTGGTCAGTTAGTTTGTTGAATCTTCCTCAATTTAGGTTTGCCTGATAATTTCCCATAATAAAATGCAGGCAAACAGTTTTTGACAAGAACACCATAGAAGCGATGTCGTGCCTTCCTGAATGCATTCTGAATTTTAGCCCATTCAAAAGTGGCACTCTGGTTCTAACTTGTTTCACTGTATTAAAATCCATTTACTTGGTCCCCGGAGTATGATTTTATTACGCAAACACGTTCTATGTTAATCCTTATTACCTTTTTCCAACATCTATTTTCATATTGATAATGTAAAATAGATTATGTCAATTCTAAAGAAAAGACAGCACAAAGCCTCGTCACTTTGACAAGTGAATACAGTTCAGAGTAAGAGTTCCGGTAAGTGAAGAGTGGCCTCTCAGGAATTTCTCTGTTCTCCTCCTTGCAAGCGATGAGATCACTGCTAATTCTGCTTGAAAATTGTTCCACCTTACTCTAAGCATTAAGGCAGATATTGATTTCTCTGGCTGGCTTGCACTATCCATTCCCTAAATAGGCATTTCCCATCTCAGAGACCAAGGCAGGAACACATACTGGGGCAATGGAAATGGAAGTTCACGGTCTCACTTAACTGCAGATTACTGAACTCTGCTGAGGCAAAAACATTTCTTCACATTATTCATTCTAGCTTCCTAACTGACAATACTGTTTTTGAGGAAACACCTTAAAGTACTTAAATATTTTAACTTGCTAGGTCTCTCCTCTGTGCTGTTATCTTTTACGGGAGTTGAGGTGGGTAGGCCTGGATAGTATTGAAGACTTGGACTCTCAGGTTCAATGTCAGATATTACCCACCCCTTGACAGAACAGAATTTCAAGAGAGAGACAAACCAGATCCTTATGACTGTGACTCTCTATCCTGCCATAATGTCAACCAGTCTGTCAGTGCTGCTCTTTAGTGTTAGCTGAGGGAACCGGATGGGGAGCCACGGTGAGCTGCCTCACTAGGCATTGGAATTGACCCCAGCCTGTTTTGGAGAGGAATTGTAGAATAAATATGCTCAAGCTATTAAAATTGCTCAGTGGGAGATTCTTATGAGACAGGTTTTGTGTATATAAAGCTAAGCATAAAATTTGAAAATGAGCATAATGATTTTAGTGGAAAAACTCTTTGTTAAACAGCCAGAATTTGATAGGTTATAAACTTATTGTCACCTGTAATCATACTTTGTCAAATCTGAAATAATGTCTGGTAGATCCTATAGTTGTTTTAGTAACTTATGGGCATTAAAATTTCAGGCATGGTTAAAAAATCTCATATATCTACTCTATGTAATATTATACAAACATAAAAGAAATGAAGATATGCTTTATATTCTGATATGAAAAGATCTGCATAATAAATTGCTAAAACAAACACAAAGTTTCACAGTAGTAGATGTCATATCAAATAAAAATTTTATAAGAAAAAATAGACACATGAATCTTTTGTAATAGAGCCAATTATTTTTTCCTTCGGTATGAGAAAGTCACAAGAATTTGATATAAGTTGTTATCTACAGTGAGGGTATGGAAAGGATGAGATAGGATAGTATGTTGTCCTTTGGATCTTTGCAACATATAAATGGATTAGTGGTTTAAGATAAAAAAGTAAATAAAATTCAACAAATGGCTTAGTATTATAAAATCAAAACCCAGTCCAGTGCAACAAACTATGATTTCTTCTCCTTTCCTCCTGTGGTGGAATTCTAGGATACCTCATACACTGAGAGACCACAGTGGGAAAGGGGCACGATCTACTCATTCACTTCTCTTCCCACTTGGCCCTTTGGAAGAGAGTTAGCAATGATCTGTTTTTACTTCCCTTTCATTTACACTTCTTAGTCTCCTTTCTTTGGAGTTGGGAGAGCTAAAGAGCAATAGAAGAAACAGCAGTGCTTTAGTTAGCTAGCTGTCAGTCAGTTCTTTTCTCTTAAAGATTACTGTGTTTCTGGATAAACCAAACTGGCCAGAGATGCTCTCTTTGAGGCAGGTATTCAAATGCTAGCTCTCGTGGGGGAATATATGTGAGTTCTTGAAAACAGAAAAATCGGCATTTGTGTTGCCTGTCACTGCCAAAACCAGTAAGTAGAGACAAGGATTGAATCTTTACGGGCGCTTTATTCAGACACCAGTGATCTGTTAAGATGGTGGGTTGTGTACCCTAAAAACCATCCTAACATCTCATCTCAAGCCAACCATTTTATAAGGAAAAGAAAAGCAAGGTTGGTAAGGGGTTTGGGAAAGTTTAGTCAGATAAGGGTTACGGTCCAGCAGCGATTTTCCTAGTATTTCTTTATCTACTTATTAAAAATTCTTAATCTGCATCATGCCCTTCCCTCCCTGGAACACTATGGCTCAGATGTGATCTTAATCACTTGCAGACCCCCTGAGGCACAAAGGTTGAATTGCTTGTTGACCTCCTGGAGTCACATAGGTCATGTATTCCAGTTCCTGGAACAGTTTTCCACATGCCTTAATCACTGAAACGTATCAACTACAACTAAAGCTAACATCTTTAACTCTTGAATTGTCCTATCATTCTTTAAGAAACTGTGTGAAGAGCCCTCTCTCCACCAACATTCTCTGATGTGGGAGATTCTGGGTTGACATATCTAACTCTTCTCTACTCCTGTCTCTTGATGATGAGGTTCCCTTGCTCTTTCTCTTGGGTAGAATGCTTGCTGCACAACCTAAGCTGTGCTGTCCCACACAGCGCCTCCTTGACATACTGAAACTCAGTCATCTTTGCCAGACCAGAGGGCCAGACCTCATCGCTGTTCTACCAGCTTTGCTCAGTGGCTCCTTTCCCGCCGCTCCTGCAGGCTTAAAAGACAGGTCAGGAAGTCTGCTGCATAAAAAAGGCCCAACGTCAAATCAAGGAATAGATGTCAATCACCTTCTTTAAAGACAGTGTCAGTCTCTGCAAATGAAGTTTCTTGGAGCTTCTGTCTCCTATCTTATTGGGTAGGAAGTACCCTTTTGTGTCTGTTTTTGGAAATGGAGGGAACGTTCCAGCAGCTATACATAGCCAATAACTTGTATGATAATTCTTATATCCTCTCTCTAGCTCTCCAATTCTTCAGGTACAGAATGGGATGAAGGATGGGAGAGGCTGAGGAAGAGCAGCATAGCTTTTTTAATGGCTTTGCAAAATGTCCTAAAGATGACATTTCCCACTGGTGGTTTAGGTTTCACTTTAGAGTAATGAGTGCTTCATCCCTCTCTGTTTTCAGCATTGATTTCTGGTCAGCAATCCTGGAGCAACAGGAAATATTTCAGTTAACAATCCAGATCAGATTAACTCAAAAAGAGTGTATGTATTTAGTTTGCCTTTCCCATGACAAAGCATGGTGTCATGCAGATTAACTGCCTACTGAATAAAAGGATAAGAAGTTGGAAAGAAAGAGGAAAAAGTAAATAAATGAATGACACAGTAGCTATGTTTTGGGGGTAGGTCATTTTATAGAATAGTGCAAAAGAAATGTTCTTCAGAAGCATCACTTGAAGTTAAGCAGGTACAGTTTACAGTCAATCACATGGCAAGTAACAGAGGATCTGATGGAGAGAAGGAAAGGAGACATACATTCATACTGGCTTGTTCTAGTGTTGCATTGCCTGACTATCAAAAACTCCAAAATTTTAGTGCAATCACATTGGACAATGTGCTTTCCCAAATTCTGGGTGTTTTTCATAATACTATGTGAGAAATATACAAAATAAAACACAATATGGTATGCTAGAGAAAAAGAATAGAAGTACTGGGCTTTGGAATAATTTTAAGTTTCCAATATCAAAATCTAATGTGTGCCAAATGTGCTAAACTTGCATAAATATTTTACCTCGTTTGAATTTTTTTTTTTTTGGTTATAAAACAAAGTAACCTATGGTTTCATCATTACTATTTCATCTCCTACCAGGTCACTATGAAATCTGGCCTGATCAGACCTATCTACAGTGGCATTCACAGCTGCAGAGCTGCCACCCTGTCAGCCAAATTGCATTCACCCATCTTCTGGACAGAGAGTAAAGAAAGATCATTAGCGACTCAAGTAGATGTCTCTTACATAGGCATTTCTTTAGAAATGGTAACTTCCCTTTTTTTTTTCTTTTTTGGTATATTTTATTGATTATACTATTACAGTTGTCTCATTTTTTTCTCCCCTTTATCCTCTCCACCCTGCACCCCATCCCATCATCCCCACACCTCTTAGTTCATGTTTATTGGTTGTACATATCAGTTCTTTGACTTCTCAATTTCCTGTGCTATTCTTAGCCTCCCCCTGTCTATTTCTTTTTGTCAACAAATGATAACTTTTCAAGAGCCAATTCTTAGGAGTTGTAAATGTGGTATGATTTCACTAGCTGGTGATGGAATTAGCTATCTCAGAGTTGCCTCTTTCTTTGACATTGTGTGTTAGCAGACAAGTTGAAGCTCATTATAGCAGTAAGAGTGGCTCCTGGTGAGACAGAGACAATGCAGTGGATAAAGACGCTCACTGCTTTTTTTTCTCCTGAAACCCTTATGGCTTCTCTAATCTACATTATTTTTTGTTCCTTTGAATAATTTTAAGTGCATGTATTCTATTGGTTACTTTTTTGTTGAATTAAATAAAATACAAACTGTACAGTTTTTAAAACTTTATCCATCCAAATTTAGTTGAGTGCTAGGTACACAGTATTTGACAGGTGACCAAGATGATCCTTCTAGTCAAAGAAGTTGCAAACTAAGAGGAGGACAGATAAGGGAACCGGTACTGTTGGTAAACGGCCCTATGAGTGCAGAGGAAGGATGCATTCAGACTGGGGAGTCAGGAAAGATATTCTATGGCAGATGATGCAGATTTTATTTGATACCAATAGCATGCAATAACCTTTAGCATTTAGAACAGCGTCTGACAGTGAAAACTTTTTTAAATGAATAGATGAATGAAGCATTTTATTTTTATACATAGTTTCATAAGAACCAGGAACTTAAATGGAATTATTTATTATAAATCTGAAACTCAAAAGTAATTCAGTTTCAAGTTTTAGTACTTGAAAATAACGTAAACTATTCTGGCAATCCCCTAAATGTAACCTTGCAGTGCATAACGAGACTTGTAAACAAAAAGTCCACATGGGTTGTAACTGACCAGAGAACTTCTTTAATAACCATCTCTCATGTAACATGTTTTCTACCCTACCTGCTGTGAAATGAGCATAAGATAAAATAATAATAATAATAATAGTAATATATTGTGTTCCTACAAATTTGCTGGGTAACCGGTTCAGAAATAAAGACTGTAAGCACAGTAGAAATGATGAATTAATGTCAGAAAGCAACAAGATATAACTCCAAAATAAATAAATAAATACATATATACATAAAATTTCACATCAAAGTGCTGTCAGAAATAAAACAAGAAGATGAAACCTCTCCCTCTCTGTTTGAATTCAAATACTAGGAAAGTTGCATTTAATTTAAATGCATTTAGTTCAGTTGCATTTAGGTTTTGCTGTTAATTTTAAATAAAGACATCATCCTGTTCTAGACACAACTAGTGATAGCACTTAAATAATCAATTCCAAAGAAGGATTGAAAGAGGAAAGATAATTGATTTTTATTGAGGATCTAGTAGGTGCCAGGCATTTTACATTTATATTCCTCCTTTTTTTCTTCCCCTTTTTGCCTTCCTTCCATACGTTCTCTTCTTTCTTATGCTTCCCATTCTTCCTATGGTTTAGACTGTTCCATTGTCCCCCAATGCCATCTCTCCTTTTATTCCTCTCTAATAGAACAATTAGTGTTGGCCAGGTAGATAGCGACCCCAAATAAAGACTCCTGTCCCTGGCCTTCTTTGCAATTTGGTTTCGAGCATGGGAGGAAGTGGAAACGGTGTGGGAAATGTGATACATCCTTAGAGGTGAGATGTCATGAATATTCCTACTTCCTTTCCTTCTTCCTACTGACTCAAATGCTCTAGAGCAACTATGTTGAATTTGGGAGTGGAAGCTGGATGTTTTAAGTTAGTAGAACAAGGAAATATAAGTAACCAGGATCGTGATAACAGACTGTTCCTAAAGACCTAGATTTATGCAAGAAAAACATTTTGTCTGAAGCATTGTTATTTTGAGTTTTGGTCACTAACAGCAAAACTAATACTAATACATTTCCATATTTCACCCACATATAGTTGCATGATTTGTTAAATTCATTTAACACAGTGGCCAACAGATAAAAAGAGATGGCCATATAACAAACATCTGTTGAAAATTAGTACACATGGATTTTTATATTCTCAATTACTGTATAGCTATGTGACCTTAAGAAAGTCACTTCATCCTCTGACTCTAAATTTACTTATTTATAAAATTATAAGTTTAGACCAGTGGTTCTCAACTCCCAGAGAACTTTTGGCAATTTCTGGAGACATTTTTGATTGTCACAAGCAGGTGGTGGGGTGCTACTGGCGGCTGGAGGCCAGGGACACTGGTGAACATGTTACAGTACATTCCACCACCCCCGTGACAATGGATTATTTGCCTCAAAATGTCAATAATGCTAAAGTTAAGAAGCCCTAGTTTAGACAAAATGACTTGATTCCTATCTAAACTCCAGTCACTTTTTAGGGTTGGAATTATACATTCATTAAGAGTATATTATAATTCCTGTGGTAACTTTGATATTACAGAAGGTAAAATCCCTAGACAATGAAACAAAAAAGGGAAAATTTATATAGTAAGTGCTGTGGTGGAGCAGTTGCCACGGTTCGTTAAGTCAGCAGGGATTATTCTCTTTTTCTGCTCTGCTCTCCTCAACGTGTTGGCATTTCTTCAAGCTGGACCTACTTAGAGCTGTAAAATGGCAGCCGTAGTCCCAGATAGTGCTCACGAAGGAGAAAACATGCGGCCGAGGAGAGTGACCTTGTCTTTCTCTGTCTGTTTCTATTGGCAACAAAGATCTTTTAAGATCTCCCAAAAGACCTTTCCCAACAATGCATTAGGTAAAACTTCTCTTCTACATTTTCTTGTTGTAGATAACATCTGAGGACTGGGAGCTGCCCTCCTACAAAGGGAAACAGGTCCAGTCTGAGGTGAAGTCAACCTACTGAGGATAGTAGAGAAAAAAGGTGGAAAGAACCTGGGTCCTTGAGGACATCATTCATTGCTCAGTTAATTAGCCTTAGAAATACCATACCACTGAAATTTTTATCTTGTAAAATAAATGTTCCTAAGTGTCACCTGACCTCAATCAGTCACGAAAGGAATGAGACCTGTGTTCCCCTTAGAATGTGAATCACCGGCTGAGACTGGGTGAGAGCTCATTTCTCTGGAAGCATAATGCCCCATGGAAAAGGGTAGGTTATTCAATGAAATCTGGGCTCTGTTAGAAATGACAAGGGGGGGAGGATGGTTGTTAAGTAGGAAATCTGTAATAGTGTCTGCTATTAATATGTACTATATGATAAATGCTGTATGGGAGCTGGAGTATCTAGATAAATATGGCAGACTCCTCCTGCTCAGTTTACTGGGAAGGCTCATGAATAAGCAATATACCATGCAGAGCCATTTGGGCATGTTGTGCACTATACTAGTGCTAAATAAAGTTTACTTTGGTAGCAAGCATGAGAAACTGTTGCCAGTGGAAATAGGATTCTTCCATAGACCCGTGAGAAAAACATTTGAATAACCCATGAGTAGGAGGATGTGAGCAATTGTGGCAAGATTTATTCAAGCAAAAACAAAGGATGCCCCCAGGTGCCCGATGTCTCATCCATGACCCGGTGGCTCAGCTCCGCCTTGCAGTGAAAGGAGTCCAGCTTCTGGGCCCTCAGGCCCACCCGTGTTCTCACCAAGGTCAGGAGGGCCAGGGCCCAGAGATGCAGAACTTCTCTGTCCCTCATTTCCCCATCCGCCTGTCCACCACTCAGGCTGCACTTTGCTTTGGTCGTCACTTGGGCCTGTGCTTAGAACTGCATGGCTGCCATACGCAGGCCCTAATGAATGAGCCTCAGACCTTTGTTAAGCTTCGCTTATATTTCTTTGGTTTTGGGAAGGGGTAACCTTCCTTTTAAACCAACCGATCTTCCTAATCCTTTGCAGGCTTGTGCTGGGCCCCCTTCCTATTCAGTCTCCATCCTGGATCTTCCATGTCTGTATACTATCCAATCCTTTCCCTGAAATTTTCCCAGACTAGACCCCTCCCCTTTATGGTCATCATCTGGCCTCTACTGTGCATGCCTCAGCAGAGGAATTTCCCCTTTAGTGTTTCTCTATCCACTCAGTAATCTCGGGAACAGACAGGCTTTCCCCTGGGGAGGTTGGAAAGCCAGCTCTTCCTCCCTGCTGGAAATTAATATCAGTTTGGCAGAGGATGGGGCTATCCCCTGGGGCACCTGGGAAGCTGTCATTTCCCAGTTTAATTAAGCTTAGTCAGTTTTGCTCCCTTCTCTTCCATTAATCTCTAGATAGCTTCCTACTGTAACAAAACAGTTTAATATAAGTAGGTCAAACATACAAATGCATTTTGGAATTAAAAATAAGACAATTATAATGTTTTTGTCATTGTAATTTTGTAACAAAATTTTTTTAATTAATGGGAAAATTTCTGAAGAGAAGTAAAGTCAAAAGGCACAGAGTGCATCTCACATTCTTTCCAGAAAAATAATGAGGATGTACATTGTGACAGTATAAAAATATGTAAGAGCTTCTGTGAAAAGAGAAACGGTTTACACAATTTGCACCTATACTGTTCATCCTGTACTTTTTGTGATCTTTCATAATATGTAAGGATTCAATTTTATGTAAATACAATACATAGAGTTTGTTTTAGGATATATAAGAATGTTATATGAAATTTCCAAGTATCTGTGATGAAAGCCACTGTGATTTTCATTTCCTAGGCCTCCCACCTATTAGCCAGTGAGGTTGTTACAGACCCTACCAATGATGTTCTGGAACAGCCATGGGGTTCAATTACCCATTGCCAAGAAGCGTGACTCCCAAGGCAAGAGTCTAGTGAAAAAGGAAAGGGGTTGTTTATCTAAAGGTTATACAGATTTAGAATAATGGCAGATTTTTACTGTTAAGTTCCGCTCCCTTTAAAAATACCCAAGAACAAATAGTCCTGCCTCCCTCTGCCAGACCAAACCAGTTTCAGAATACACCACTCAGAGGTACCACCTTTCAGAAAAGCAGAAGTCTGCAGCTCAGCATTCCTGGTCACAGTTCAGTCCCAAGCATCTCTCATGAGCCCGGAGGGCCATGCAGGTCCACAAAACACTGCCAGCTCTGCTGCCGTCTTCTTCCAGCAGCCTTTTTTACAAACCTCTCTTCAGACTTCGTGGCTGACTCCCTGCATGATCTAATATCCAGCCTTTCTTATGGTATGTTAGTGCCCTCCGTTTTCGTCAGCTCCCTGGTGTCTTTGATCCTCTTTCAGCTGCCATCTTTAGTCAGGGCAAGAGTTACCAGTGACACAAAGGCATCTTGGGTGGGCACGAACTCCCCCTTTGCTCATGCCCGTGCTGTATGAGCCGCCTCCATGGCTATGTCATGGGTCACTAGACATTCTCATTCATGTACACAATTCTGCAGCTTTGGAGAAGTTTTTTTCAGGAAGGCACAGGCAGTTGACTTGCCTTGGTTGCGTAATGTGTCTAAAATGCTGCACTTGCCCCTGCCCCCCAATCCTGCCCGAAGGCAGGATTGTGAGAGTGTTCCTGTATTATCCAGGGACCCACGCTTTGTACCTCATTATAAGGTTAGCGATATTTTGCCCACTATGCTCTATTTTGTTTCTCTGGTTGTGTCACGGGTTTAAATTCTGCATCATTAGCTAGACTGAAAGTTTTGTGAGGGTAAGCCCTTGAAGATAATGATGATCTATATTCCACCTATAACAGCAGGGCATCACTGAGACAGAAACCAAATACTTCCAACTGAAATAAAAGGACTCTTCTACTAAATCTCTCTCTACTGTTTCATCCAGCAGCGAAATTTCAGGACATTTAATTTGGCCAAGTTAAAAATTCTTAGCTGTAGTCATTTTTTTCTCTCTCTCAATTTTGCAGAGGGAGGCTTGAGATCTATTTTAACCTAATTATTTTTGACAGGCCAACTGTAGCAAACAGGATGAAATTATAACCTTTTAAGTTAATTGTTGTGATTATCTACTTAGCATAATGTGCCTGCCTGTCACATTAAGGACATGCCTGCTGTGAGGACACAGCTGGTAGTTAGGTATGAAGGGTGTGCCTTAACATTTCATTAAAAAATATCAAAATATGTAAGCTTTAGGGACTAAAACAGAAGAAGACCGGCATCTAGGTAACTGGTCAATAAATTAAAGTTATTCTGCAGATGAACGAATGACTAGACACCCTTTCAGTTTCACTCCTTTTCATATCTTAAAAACAAGACAAGGCTTTGGTCAGTGGCTCAGTCAGTTGGAGCATCATCCCATATACCAAAAGGCTGTGAGTTCGATTCCCAGTCAGGGCATACCTAGGTTTTTGGATTCAGTCCTTGCCGAGGTGTGCACCGGAGGCAAGTTATCGATGTTTCTCTCTCCCTTTCTCTTTCTATAAAATCAATAATAAAATATCCTCAGGTGAGGATTTTTAAAAGTTTTAAAAAACAGAAAAGGAAGAGTAAATTAAAATTTTGGAGTTACATTAAAGGGTCTTTCCCAAGGGAATACCATGAGAAGGCAGCTACCTAACTTAGGGTTAGAATGAGGAGGGGTAGAGCATTTCATGAAGGAATTTGATGGAGCATAATAGAGAAAGAAATTGAAGTTACAGCCAAGGAATTACTGTTGATAACTTCTTTTTAATGGCAAGAATGAAGTGGTCTTACAAGGCATAGAAATAAAAGCATAAAAGGCAATAAAAGTTATGGAAAACAAGAATGACAAGCAGAAAAAAACATAACTTGGAGAAGGAACCTTGTAAGACATTGTATCCATCTTATTGATTTCATCAGACGACTTCTTTGTCTTTTAGTTTGGTCCAGATATGTTACTGAGATGAAGGACAGTCAGGACATTCATTATTATTTTTTTTCATGAAGGGATAATAATGTGCGCATTACAATTTCAATTTCTATTAGCTAAGGACAAGGAGAATCAGGACTTGTGATTATATATAGGTCCAGGACCAGGAAAGCTCATGTCTAAAGGCTCTCTTGGTGTTTGCTGTGAAAACCAGAGGTTTCTCTTTATGGGTCCACCCTTGACTATAACCTTATTCTAATTGGCTTCAATATTATTCATAAGTCAAAGATAATTAAAGTATGCTCAAGACTTTAGAGAGGGCACCAAAAGTCAAACCTTTACTTAGGACTTCCTGATATACTGCTTCCGTGGTGACTGACCTCAGGAAATGTCAGTGTATTTTGGGGGGTTGTAGCCCAATAACCTTATCTAGTTAACTTACACAACTTAATAAGTTCTGCCTTTCTTCTAAAATATTGATGTTGTACTTAAGCAACTTTCTGTCATTTAGTACAGAGTGGAAGAGGAAGTTAACATAATTTACAGGTGTTTAATATCTCACATTTGGAAAAAAGCCGGCTTTTCTACATCAAACACGGTGGGTACATGTTACACCTTACAGACAAAAATGATTAATCCATTCATAAGTATGTGTTTATTGTTTCCTTGCTTTATGTCAGTCATTGTATTATTTCTTTGATTGTACCTGTTTTTTTAGGTCCCTGTTCACACAACAAGAGATTGGGCTGAAGTTGTGGGTTTTACCTGCCTAATATATGTTAACTTAATTTATTAATTCATTTAAGTGTGTTGATAATGAGGCCCAAAAAGACAATTAAACTAATTTTTGTGCTGGAAAGTTGCTTCAAAAAAATGTCAATTTTTTATGAGGCATTATATGTAAAAATGAGGTTAAGTCAGAGAGGCGGGGTCATCCTAGTGGCTGAGAACTTGAACTACAGAGGCAGGTAGGCTGGGTTTGCATTCATGCTGCACCATTTGTTTCCTGGACAAATTATTTAAACCCTTTGTAATACAGTTTCCTCATCGCTGAGATTAGGACCATCACGGTGCTCATCCGCAGGATTGTTTGAAAGTTCAAAGAGCTAATACAAGAAAAACGCCTGACCCATATTAAGGGCTCAGTAATTTTTAGATTCCTGATTACAGTGGTCTCATTTTTGTATTACATAAAACCTTATTTTGTCCTTGAAAAAAACCCTCTTTGGTAAGGACTGGGACTTTAAATTAAAAAAGAATTGGATTAAATAGTTAATAGTAATTTTGAGAGTAAGGAAAGAAGTAAATTATGACTCTGTGATTTTGCCTTCCAATATTCTTTGAAGACTATCTCTGTGTCTAAGGATATGTGTGGTTCCTCAGCTTCATGCTTGTCCTTCTTCAGACTCTTCTCTATCAGGGGAGTTGGAAGGCTGCCTGTTACATTTCAGACACATTTCTATTAGTCTCGTGGCGTTCTGCCCACAGAACTACTGGCAGGAAACTGGAAAGTGGGACAAAGAGAAAAGAAAGAATCTCTCCTCAGTAGTGGCAAGAGAAATAATGGTACCATCAACATCTTAGCATCAAACAACAGTGCTCCATCTGATATGCTCTCAGCTGGATCTTCAGCACAGAAATAAATTGCATGAGAAGGTGAGGCAGACTCCTCAACAATCCCCCGTGTGAACATATCTGGGTATAGCATTTACCTCCTCATTCTGAAACAGCTAGCCATACAGGATGAGAGGCGATTCTTGATACCAGCTTGGAGACAACACCTTGTGAGTTTGGCTACTTTCCTATAGGGTGTGATATATGTTTTGAACCTGTGAGGAATACATCATGCTGTTTCTTTCACAGCAAGAATGCAGAAGTCCAGGAGTCAAAAGTGGAAGCCAGAATGACTCATATCACTAATGTGCCTAACAACACACTCATACATGTTCCCTTTTCATTCCCACAGTTTTGAACTTTTCTGGTTTGGGAGTTTTAGTTCCCAGGACGAAAATTTCTAAGGATCACAATATTATTTTCAGTAAAATCAAAGTTGAAACTGCTCTCTGGTTATATTGTGTTCTTCATGCCATTGAAATAAGAGGCAAATAATGGTGTTACTATAGAGGTTAGAGTTTATTTATTCTATTTATCAAATGGAAGCAGATTGTTGCTGACAGAGGCAGAAGAACGCAGAAAAACAGGGGATTTTCTGGGGTGCCTCTTAGTACTCCCATGACTTCCATGTACAATAGTAAACATCAATGAAAGGTTACAGAAATCCAGGAAAAGTGGGGCTAATAAGTTATCAGAACCTTCAGGAATAAATGTTTAGATCAAACACCAGATAAAAAAACACCAACCAACTTAGGTGTTAGCTGGAGCAAAGGAAAGAAGACATAGGTTGAAGATTAAGGAAGCTATAAATATCAACTGTGTTCTCATGGATAGTTACAGAAATGACGGCTGTAACACCTACTCATATTTTCCTGTGTACTTGCTCTATGCATATTTTATATATTATTATTTCCTCTTTCCTTTTCCTACTATATTATATAGAAATGTTACAATTGCATATTTAGATTATAGTATATCTTAGTGAGTGGGTAACTAAATTAGAAATGGAATTAATATTTTTTCTTTCTTTTTTACTTTTTATTTTTTTAGTTTTCTTTTATTTTTTTATTATTGTTCAAATACAGTTGTCTCCATTAATATTATCCAGTCATTTATTTGACTTAACATGTGCCCTTTTGAGGAAACGAATGAGTGTACAAGGCCTGTCTGGAAAAAGTTCAGCGATTGTTAGTGGAACGAGAATGGTTTGTATGACATCAACGTAACCTGGCAACCAAGGAGCATGGACTGGAATGAGCATGTGTGAACAATAATAACTTCACTGTACTAGTCAGCGGGGGCAGTAGATGCCATTGAGTGAGCATGTGTACTGTGTGGCTGTCACATTCAAAATGAGCAAGTAGAGCCTGCTTCAAATTTTGCATTAAGCTTGAACATTCTTCTGTGAAAACTATTTGGATGATTCAGAAGGCCGCAGCTATGGGCAACTGGTGATTGTCCATGAAGAAACCGGAAGCTTCATCACTACAATGCGCCTGCTGATGCATCACATGTCATATAGAGCTTTTTAGTGAAATATCAAATCACCCAGGTGGCTCAACCCCCCTACAACCCACATTTGGCACGCTGTGACTTCTGGCTTTTCACCCAAACTAAAATCACCCTTGAAAAGGGAAGATTTCAGACTATTAATATGGTTCAGGAAAATACGATAGGGTAGCTGATGGTGATTTCAACAAAGGATTTTGCAGAGTGTTTTAAGCAGTGAAAGAGGTGCAGGGAGAACTGTGTGAGGTTCCAAGGTGACTACTTTGAAGGGG
Source organism: Mormoops blainvillei (assembly GCA_004026545.1). Taxonomy (NCBI): domain Eukaryota; kingdom Metazoa; phylum Chordata; class Mammalia; order Chiroptera; family Mormoopidae; genus Mormoops; species Mormoops blainvillei. Next base: position 51,809 of record PVJD01003667.1, on the reverse strand, counting down.
ACTGAAGCATCATTGTCCTATGTACAATGTTTCTTGTATCTTGTATCTTCTTCAAAAAAATCTCTATTTTTTCATAGCATGTGGCTGGATACTTTCTGGACAGCCCTCATATATTTATATTTATGAAGATTATCTGCTTTTTGTTGCGTGGAAAACTCATGTTGTTAGGAAGTTTAAAAATGAGAATGGTAGATAAGAAAATGTGCTGCCGGGAGTGGACCATGCCAAACGGAGACTATTCTCTCAGCTTCATAGTAACCCTTTTAGCTGTTTTGCTACCAGGACTGGAAGGCTATGCACTATGTCTCTCCAAATTCCCTTGCCAGCTGGTGTCCTGTCATGTTCATCCAATGGGAGCTATCCGAGTGAGATTAGAAGGCAGGAATAAGTGACAGCCATTTTTTTTTTCTAGCTTCTGGTAGTACTTTCTAAAATGGTGGTGGTACCACCGGCAAAAACAGTGGCAATGTTAGCAACGGTTACTGGCAGACCGTGTGCCTTGGTTCCAGATGAGGTAGCTCTGATGTCACCACAGCATTTCAATGCAACAGTGACCATGGGTTCAGGGTGGTAGCATGCCTTTGCTTTCTCAGCCCTATGGGAGGTAGCAGCCACTTTCAATGATACATTTCGTGATAAACATAACTTCCTCTTTAACTTTTTCTGATCTTTCATCACCTTTAAGCCAAATCCTTGCATTAAATTTAAATTTTAAAGGTACCTGGACTTTTCCTTATTGGGTATGAACTAACACCGCTTTACATAGAGAATGCTTTCAGTTTCACCCACTCCCTTATCCTGCTTCTTTGCTTGACTATTACAGACCCTGGTCAGGCTGATAGAGGGCGAAGGTACGGCACAAATTTAGCCCCGTAGTTTTTGGTTTCCTCCGTCTCACTCCCAGGCCCCTATCCTTTATTTCCTCATTACCTCCTCAGCCTGCTGAAGGAACTGAGCAGAGTCTACTTGGGAGATAGATCACTAATTCAAAGTACAATCAGTCCTATGTTTTTTCCAAAATCATTTTTTAAATTCTGTTTCTCTGGTTTAGGAGAAGCATTGTCGCTCCGCTTTTCTGGAAGCTTTCCCGCACTGGTTTTCCAGGGTTGTTGGACAAACTGCGGAACGCCCAGCTAAATTTGAATTTCAGGTAAATGTTGCAAAAGTTGTATCTATAATTTGAAAATATTTTTGTTTATATGAAATTCAAATCTAATTAGATGCTTTGGATGTCGTGGAAGTTGGTTAAAAATGCCCCACTTGGCCTCCACGGAGACCTACTGAGTCAGAAACTTGGGTTGGAGCCCAGCAATCTGCGTTTTAACAGACCTTCCAGGAATTTGTAACACAAGCTGGAGTTTGAGAACCACTGCCTTAATGTAGGCAAATGCAAAGCACTTCTAATGTTACTTCCTTTTCTCTACCTAGAGGTTTTCATTTCTTGACTGTATTATTTCCCACTATATCTGTTCTAGTCCAAGAATATTTCTTAAGGTAACTCTCTAGGAAGACACTACTCATTATTTCCCAATGCATTATTAGTCTCAGAGTATACTTTCAACTTCTCATCCTCAACTTTTGGACCCTAAAACTTACTTTCTTTTTTCTAACATAATGCCCTGTATTCTGAAATATTCTTCCTTACAACATGCAGTTTCTTTAGCTCTTAAGTTTCCACCGAAGATGAATCAAAAAGGCCTCAGTGGCCAGTGAGTTAAAAGAGCCTCATGTGTTAATGCTGGCTGCTGGTACCATAAAATACACCCTTGAAAGCACTGAAATTCATTGTCTCTATCATGATAAAATGTAAGACACAGACACCGTGGATGGAAAGTTAAATAAGTTATTTTGGTTAAAGATTTAACAGTGGCCTGCAAATCACGATGAAACAAGTAACTGTTTATTTTGTCTATGCATAAATTATGCTTTTGGTCTGTTGCATTAGGGGAATCTAGGATATAAAATTCTTGTGATGAATCCATTTGGGTTGATTTGGAGATTTTTATAGAGGCACTGTCTGAATTCACAGAGAAGGAATCTCATTTTTTCGTAGGTAAACAATTCATGAAATAAAGTCATTATAAATTATAATGTGGCTTATTTACCATCAATACACACCCCCTTAATTAGATGTCGACTAGATCAATTGCAAGACAGCACTGAGCCAGGTAACTGTTAGAAAATAAATGATGAAGGGTTCCTTGGCAAGGCCATTTATAATGAGTAAAATTGAAGTGATTTCCTTTTTCCTGCAGAGGCAGGATTCATGCTTCCAGGACGCATGCTTAGACTGAGAGAGGCGCTGTGCAGAACACGGACTTAAGCCTTGGTCTCAAACTATGCAGACACTGATCAACCTCATTACTAATAAAAACATTCTCATTGAAACAGTAATGAGAGAGTGTTCCTCAATATTATCAGCAATTTTAAAAACATGAACAAAGGATTATGGACTATCAAAAGTGTAATAAGGTCAAATTCTCAGATTCTTCTTATAGGAATGTTAGTTAGCATAACTTTTATGAAGGTTAATTTGATATATACATCAAAATTATTTTAAATATTCCCTTTGACTCAGTAATTCAACCAATTGTGTTCCATCTTAAATAACTAGAAATTAGGAAATATTTATGAACCAGAAAGTTTCTTAAAATTTTTAGAAATAGCAAAAATTTAGAAATGGCTAGCTTGAATGTCTAACAGTAATAGAATGGTTAAATAAATTTTGGTACTTATAAGACAAAAATCATTATTTGACCATTAAATCATTTTTATATAAAATTCTTATAATGTGAGATGGAAAGGTGAGATAGAATATTATACATTAAAAAAATCTCAATTTCATGTTTATACACACAAGTGTGTTTATAATAAAATGGGGGAGAATAAAACATGAAAATGCTGATAATTATTTGCTTTAATTGATAGTTTTAGTATCTGTCATCTTAATATCTTTTCCCCTGTATTTTCTAATATTTATAAAATAATAACTTATTACATTTAAAATTGGAAATAAAGTTGTATGCTATTTTATAAAAAAGTTTTATTGAAATTTCTGCAGGAATCCCATGATTAGTCCAATAATTTATACATCATTTTTTAAAACTAGTTTTCATTGAGTGCCTAATGTGCTAAGCACACTAATACAGATGCACACATACATGTGCACACATGAATTATCTCAGATAGGGATAAGTATTATGAGAATCTAATGTAAGGCAAAAAAAAAGGAATAGAAGGTGATGGAGTTGGGATACCATGTTTTATCAAGGGGAGAGAAGACCTTTGCTAGGAGACTTACAGGAACTAAGGAAGCTGACTATACAGCTCCCTGGAGGAAGAGCATTTCCAGCAGAGATTAAGAGCAAGATTGAAAGGTCCTTGGGTTGACAGTGTGTTAGGCATGTTTAAAGTATATAAAGAGGCTAACATAACTGGAGAGAATTGAGCAATGGAAAAAAATCAGAAAATTAAGGTGAAGCCAGAATATAATGGACCTTGCAGGCCTTCAAAAATTTCATTCTCCTGTTAATGAGAATGGAAAACCAATGGAAAATTCTGAGCCGAAGCTTGACATTATCTAACTGATTTAAGGATTTTCAACACAGTGAATAAATAGGCTAGAGAGGGAGGAAAAGTGGAAAAAAGAAGGCTAATTAGGAAGCTTGAAAGAAGACCAGTTAGGGAACTTTCAATGTGATTCATCTGAAGGATTATGATGATTTTTAACAAGAATGGTAGCAATGGAGGAACCGAGACATGGTCAGATTCTGGCTGTAGTTGAAAATATGGCCAATTAGATTTTTTTGATGGGCTGGATGTCAGGCACAAGAGAAGAGTCAGGATCATGCCAAGATTTTGGTCTGACCAATTTTAAGAAGTTGCCTTAATAAAAGTGAGAATACCATAGGAGGAACAGATTGATGGTTTGGGAGAGATGGACAGAGAATCAAGGATTTTCTTTTGGATATGTTCAATTTAAAGTACCTATTAGACGCTCTGGTGGGGATTTACAGTATACAGTAGAGGACAACTGGATGCAAATACCTGAAGTGTATGGAAGAGTGTATAATTGGCAATTCATGTTTGGCACTGTAGTTCTACCAAATGTTTAAAGGGATGAAACTGGATGTTTTAAACTAAAGAATTGAGTGCAGATAGAGAGCATGTCTGAAGACAGAGCCTTAAGGCTTCCCAATGTTAGAAATTAGGCAGTCAAACAGGAATTGTCAAAGGAGACAGCATCTGCGGCCCATATGAGACCATTATCTAGGATAGAGATTCTTGAATTTTAATGTACATATGAATCACCTGAGTATTGTATTAAAATGCAAATTCTGACACTGAGTCAGGGTGCCATTTGTGATTCTGCATTTATAACAACAGGCTCCCAGGCAATGCCTATTCTGCTGGCCGTTGGACCACACGTCGAAAAATAAGGACCTGTGCGAGAACAGTAGCATAAATTGATTAGGGGAATATTTTTGTATCTCTGGCAAGTTCTAAAGATCCACTTAAAATTCATGATCATGAATTTAAACTGAGATTAGTCAGCACTGTTATGTGTTTCTCTAAGGCCATTTAGCTATTTGGGTGCAGGCATAAAGTAGGTGCAGATCACATTTAAACTATATTGTATTTTTCTAAGTGAGTAGGAAGGAGGATAGAGGGACAAAAGAGCAGAATAAGCAAGGGGGTGATTGTAATGATGGGCTACAAAATATAAAAAGAACAGAAACATAGACACAAAGGGGTGAGTGATCAATGGTGAAATTTTGGTAACGTCAATGGATTGGAGATTGCAGTGGATTGGGAGAATGTTAGGGTTGGCAGATGACAGCAGCTAAGGCAGAAAGATTGAAGGTATTAATAAGATCATAACATGCTTGAGATTATGGAGGGATTGCAGTTGTAGTCACTTCAAGGTCTAGGTTATACAATAGTGGCCGATAACTGCAGTGGAATGATGACAAAGATAACTAACTGAGTGGCAGATAGATAATCTATGTAGAAATTAACATCACTGAGCATTGAAACAAAAAATGTGGAAGGGAGAGAAGGGTCAGGGAGAGAGATGAACTATATTCTAAAATTTTAAGGAATTAAGGACAATGGTTCTGAGATCTACAGATGACTGAAATAGGGAAGGACAATGGTGGTGGAGTATGAGAGTAGTTAGTGAAGTTTGGAAATATTTTCCATTCTCCTCTTACAGGTTGTTTGGTAGAAATGCCCCAAAGAAGTTATGCCTGTTCATACAAATCACTTTGGTCCACTAATGTGACCATAAGGTGTCGCCCCTGGAAGGCCATCTTCAGGAGCCAGTGTGAGTCTCCATGTCTCCTTATCTCTGCCACAATGAGTAACTGGATGCAGGTTCTATCCATGTGGCCTCCAAATGATGGTGACATAGAATAAAATTCTCCATTGACCAGAGATGGATGCATTAGGTGAATGAAAAAAAAAAAAACTTTGTTGTTTTAAACCAGTAAAATACTGGATTGGTTGTTAGTGAACCATAATTAAGGCCATCTTAATTAATATGCTTAACTTGAATGTCAAAGAAACTTGAAATTTTCAGAGGATAGCCTTGAAGTGTTAGTAAGATCAGGGAAGTTAATATTTCCTGTTTTAGGCTTAAAGTTACCAGATGCATGGGAGAGAAAAGAGAGAAATTATGTCTTCGAAGGTGAGGAAAGAGACAATTTTGAGAATTTAGGGGAATTTGCTCAGCATACGGGTTTTCGAAAGGGGTAGTTAAATTGGGTCAGGTTAGGAGAATATTTGGACAAAGAGTTAGGGATGTCCTGAGAGTCTTGCAGTAATCAACAATACAGGGCAGGGTTCACCAAGCTTTTCCTCTAAAGTCCCAGCTAGTAAATATTTTAGGCTTTGTGGTTCAAGAGTCAAAGTTAAAGATATTATGGGTGCTTTTTTAACCATTTAAAATGTAATCATTAAAATATATTTTCTTCTTTTTTTGTATATTTTATTGATTATGCCATTATAATTGTCACATTCTTTTCTCCTCTCTAACCCCTCTGCCCTGTACCCCATCCCATCATCCTCATGTCAACATTTTCCCCTCACCGCTTTCCCCAGACCCACCCCTCCACACCTCCCACCCTCAATCCTTCCCCCATTTGGCTTTGTCAATGGGTCATTTATACATGTTCCTTGATGACCCTTTCCCTCCCTTTCCCCTGTCATCACCCTCCCTCCTCCTCTCTGGTTACTGTCAGTTTGTTTTTTATTTCAATGCTGCTGATTAAATTTTGCTTGCTTGTTTATTTTGTTGATTAGGTTCCACTTATATGTTCCACTCATATGGTATCAGTCTTTCACCACCTGGTTTATTTCACCTAGCATAATGCTCTCCTGTTCCATCCATGCTCTTGAAGGGTAGTAGCTCACTTTCTTTCTTCTGCATAGTATTCCATTGTGTAAAGGCACCATGGTTTTTTGAGCCACTCATTCACTGTTAGGCACTTAGGTTGCTTCCAATTCTTGGCTATTGTACATTTTGCTTCTATGAACATTGGGGTGCATAGGTTCTTTTGAATTGGTGTTTCAGGATTCTTAGGGTATAATCTCAGCAGTAGAATTGCTGGGTCAAAAGGCAGTTCCATTTTTAGTGTTTTGAGGAAATTCAGACTGTTTTCCACAGTGCCTGCACCAGTCTGCATTCCCACCAACGGCATACTAGGGTTCCCTTTTCTCCACATCCTCACCAGCACTTGCTGATTTGTTCATGATGGCCATTCTGGCTGTTGTGAAGTGGTATCCCATTGTGGTTTTAATTTGCATTTCTCTGATGGCTAGTGATGCTGAGCATCTTTTCACATGTCTCTGGGCACCATGAATGTCCTCCTTGGAGAAGTGTCTGTTCAGGTCCCTTGCCCATTTTTTAATTGGGTTGTTTGTCCTCCTGGAGTAGAGTTGTGTGAGTCCTTTATATATCTGGGAGATCAAACCCTTGTCCAAGGTATCATTGGCAAATATATTTTCCCATACAGTTGGCTCCTTTTTCATTTTGCTGATGCTTTCTATAGCCATGCAGAAGCTTCTTATTTTGATGAAGTCCCATTTGTTTATTCTTTCCTTTATGTCCCTTGCTCTAGGGGACATATCGGTGAAAATATTGCTGCAATATCTGAGATTTTCCTGCTTATGTTCTCCTCTAGGACGTTTATAGTGCCACGACTTATATTTAAGTCTTTTATCCATCTTGAGTTTATTTTTGTGTGTGGTGTAAGTTGTTGGTCGAATTTCATTTTTTTGCATGTAGCTGTCCAGATCTCCCAACACTATTTGTTGAAGAGGCTATTTTTACGCCATTTTATGCTTCTGCCCCCTTTCTCGAATATTAATTGACCATAGAGACATGGGTTTATTTCTGTGCTTTCTATTCTGTTCTGTTGATCTATGTGTCTGTTCTTATGCCTGTACCAGACTGTTTTGATTATGGTGGTCTTATAATATAGTTTGATGGCAGGTATTGTGATCCCTCCTACTTTGTTCTTCTTTCTCAAAATTGCTGCAGTTATTCGGGGTCATTTACGATTCCCTATAAACTTTTGAAATGTTTGTTCTATGTCTATGAAATATGTTATTGGCATTTTAATAGGGATTGCGTTGAATCTCTAAATTGCTCTGGGTAGTATGGACATTTTGATGATATTAATTCTTCCCATCAATGAACATGGAATAGGCTTCCATTTATTTGAGCCTTCCTTAATTTCATTCTTCAGTGTTGTGTAGTTTTCTGAGTACAGGTATTTTACCTCCTTGGTTAAGTTTAATCCTAGGTACTTTATTTGTCTTGTTGCTATAGTAAGTGGGATTTTCTTCCTGATTTCTGATTCTGATATTTCATCTTTGGTGTACAAAAGTGCCTTTGATTTCTGAATATTTACTTTGCATCCAGCTGTTTTGCCAAGCTTACTTATTAGGTTGAGTAATTTGTATGTGGAGTCTCTAGGGTTTTCTATGTACACTATTGTCATCTGTAAACAATGACAGTTTTATTTCCTTCTTTAGAATTTGGATGCCTTTTATTTCTTTGTCTTGTCTGATGATTGTGGCAAGGACTTCTAATACTATGTTGAATACAAGTGTTGAAAGCAGACATTCTTGTCTTGTGCCCGATCTTAGTGGGAAAACTTTTAGTTTTTGCCTGTTCAGTATAATGTTGGATGTATGTTTCTCATATATAGCCTTTATTATGTTGAGGTATGCTCCCTTTATTCTCTGTTTGCTGAGTGTTGTCATCATAAAAGGGCACTGTGCCCTATTGAATGCTTTTTCTACATCTATTGATAGGATCATGTGATTTTTGTCTTTCCTTTTGTTTATGTGATGTATTACATTTATTGACTTGCGAATATTATACATCCTTGCATCCCTGGGATGAATCCAACGTGATCATGGTGTATGATCTTTTTAATGTATTGCTGGATGCAGTTTGCCAATACATTGTTGAGAATTTTAGTGTCTATGTTCATCAGAGATATTGGCTTATGGTTTTCTTTCTTTGTTGAGTCTATCTGGTTTTGGGATTTGGATGATGTGGGCCTCATAAAAAGAGTTTGGGAGTCTTATTTCTCTTGGATTTTCTGGGATAGCCTGAGAAGGTCAAGGGTTAGCTCTTCCTGAAATGTTTTGTAAAATTCTACTGAGAAACCATCTGGTCCAGGGCTTTTGTATGCCTGGAGTTTTTTTATTACTGCTTCAATTTCACCATCTATTATTGGTCTGTTAAAGCTTTCTGCTTCTTCTTATTCAGTTTTAGAAGATTATATTTTTCTAGAAATTTGTCCATTTCACCCAGGTTTTCAAATTTCTTGGTATAGAGTTGTTCACAGTAATTTCTTACAATCCTTTGTATTTCTGTGGTATCAGTTGTAATTTCTCCCCTTTCATTTCAGATATTATTTATTTCCTCCCTCTCCCTTTTTTCTTGATGAGTTTGCTTAAAGGTTTGTCAATTTTGTTTGCCTTTTCAAAGAACCAGCTCCTAGCTTTATTGATCCTTTGTATTGTTCTTTTAGTCTCTATGTCATTCAGTTCTGCTTTGATCTTGATTATTTCCTCCCTTCCGCTTGCTCTGGGCTTTGTTTTTTTTTTGGTTCTCCAGTTCTCATAGATGTAGGGCTAGGTTGTTTATTTGAAATGTTTCTATCTTTTTTACGTAGGCCTGTATTGCGATGAACTTTTTTCTCTGGACTGCCTTCACTGTGTCCCATAGGTTCTGGACTGTTGTATGTTCATTTTCATTTGTTTCCAGAAACTTTTTTATTACTTCCTTGATTTCATTATTGACTCATTCATTGTTTAATAGCATGCTATTCAGTCTCAATGAGTTTCAATATTTTTTAGTTTTTTCCTTGAGATTGGTTTCTAGTTTGAAGCCCTTGGTGTTCTGAGAAAATGCTTGATATTATTTCAATTGTCTTGAATTTGTTGAGGCTTGTTTTGTGTCCTGTCATGTGGTCTATCCTTAAAACTGTTCCATGTGCATTTGAAAAGAATGTGTAGTTTGCTTCTTTGGGATGAAAGGTTCTATATATCGGTTAAGTCCATTTGATCTAATGCATTGTTCAGTTCACTGTCCCTGTTGATATTTTGTTTGGATGATCTATCCATTGTTGACAGTGGTATATTAAAATACTCTACTATTAAGTGTGTTGCTGTCTATATCTTTCTTGAAGCCCTCCAGGACTTTCCTTATATATTTGGATGCCCCTATATTGGGAGCATACAGGTTTACAATGTTTATGTGTTCTCGATGGATTCTTCCTTTGAGTATTATGAAGTGTCCTTCTGTGTCTCTTTTTATGGCCTTTGGTTTGAAGTCTATTTTGTCTGATAGAAGTATTGCTGCCCTGACTTTTTTTTTTCCTGTCCATATGCTTGTAATACTTTTTTCCAACCCTTTACTTTCAGCCTATGTAGGTCCTTTGTTCTGAGGTGGGTCTCTTCTAGGTAGCATATGTGTGGGTCCTGTTTTCTTATCCATTCAGACACTCTACGACTTAATTGGAATATTTAAACCATTTACATTTAAAGTTATTATTGATATATACTTATTCATTTTTTCCCTTTCTATCTGTGTTCCTCTCTCTCTCACTCTTTTTCTTCATCTTCTTAAAGCAGTCCCTTTAGCATATCTTACAATGTTGGTCTGGTAGAGGTATATTCTTTTAGCCTTCTTTGTCTGAGAAACTCCTTATTTTGACTTCCATTTTCATTGATAGCCTTGCTGGGTAGAATAGTTTTGGTTGCAGGCCTTTGCTTTTCATTATTTGGAATATTTCTTGCCATTCTCTTCTGGCTTGTAGTGTTTCTGTAGAGAAGTTGGCTGCTAGCCTTATCGGGGCCCCCTTGTATATTATTTCTTGTTTCTCCCTTGCTGTCTTTAAGAGTCTCTCTTTGTCTTTGATATCTACCATTTTAATTATGATGTGCCTTGGAGTGGGTCACTTTGGGTTCCTCTTGATTAGGACCCTCTGTGCTTTATGGACTTGTGTGGATTTTTCTCTCCCAAAATTAGGGAAATTTTCCATCATCAGTTTTTCAAACAGGTTTTCTATCCCTTGCTCCTCTTCTTCTCCTTCTGGTATTCCTATTATACAGATATTATTATGTTTCATGTTGTCCTGCATTTCCCTTAACACCTTTTCATTCTTTTTGAGCCTTTTTTCATTTTCTTGCTCTTCCTGGGAGTTTTTTCCTACCATGTACTCCAGCTTGATGATTTGATCCACTGCTTCATCTAGCTTGCTTTTGATTTCTTTCTGCTCTTGTGTTCTTTAGTTCAGAAATTGTATTCTTCATTTCTTCTTGGTTCTTCTTGATAGTTTCTATGTCCTTTTTCATGCTGATCAGTTTGCAGTAAGTTTCTCATACTTTCGCTGTAGTTTTTGGTAATTCTCACTGAGCTCATTGAGTTCCTTGAGCTTCCTTATAACCATTGTTTTGAACTCAATATCTGATAGTTTACTTGCCTCTATTTCATTTAGCAGTTTTTCTGGGGATTCCTCCTTTCCTTTCACTTGAGGGTTGTTTCTTTGTCTTCCCATTTTTGGCTGCCAGAGCAAAACCACAAAGCCCAGGAACAAACCCATGGCTGCAAAAATAACTCCCCCCTGCAATCCCATTATCAACAGCAAATGAACCAGTCTTAATAAGGCTATAAAGAGGTTAAAACTATTATAAGAAAGGAGGGAAATAAATGATAGTTTAAAATCAAGTGACAATATGCACCAATTTGATGGACAAGAAATGAATGTTTAAAAGCTATGTAGTAAAGAAAATATCGCAAATCATGGAGAAGACCACTGTGGGTTTTGTCTCAGTAGCCTCTAGTATTTACCACTCTTTTTTCTTTCTGGATCTGTAGAGGGAGTCAGGGCCGACACCAAGGACGAAATGAAATGTTATCTGCCCTGCTGCAGGTGTTGAGACTATCTGCCCTGATTAATGCTGTAAATGTTTCTCTCCCACTTCTGTAAGCCCCTTCGTGCCAAATCTATACTACTCCTCCCAATACCCTCCCCTGCTTAGCCCAGCATAAAAGGAATGCGGGGCTATTGTTCTGGGCTCAGAATTTGGAATTTGTCTCCTCTGGGCCCGTGCACGTAAATAAAGATCGTGCTCCTAACCCCTCAGTGTCTGGTTGTTTCATTTTTCCGTAACAGATCCACCTTTGGTGATGTCAGATGTTGACCCCATCTGACCTTAGGCAGCCTGTTTGAGAGTTCTCTGTATCTACTGTCTGTGGCTGTCTCCTTCAGTTGTTAATCTAGTCACTCTATGATCAGCAGTCAGACTTATCACCCTAGGGTGAGGCAGAATCCCTCCTGGGGATGGGGCTAATGTTTCCTCTCAGGCTGCTACTGCTTGGATGGGAGTGTCTGTGTGAGCTCAGTGGCTGTTGCCTTATAGGAGATGATCCAACAGCAGGATTCCGGAGGCTGCCCTCTTAGTTCTCTCCCCAAACTCTCTATCCCCAGTGTCTCCTCAAGCACCTCTAGTCCACTCTCCCCTCATTTTGTAGGGATCCGCTGTCTGTGGCTGCCACTCTGCACTCAGCAGTCAGGCTTAAGCAGCCCAGGGCCAGGGCAGACTCCCTCCTGGGGGCAGGGCTATTGTTTCCTCTCAGGCTGCCGCTGCTCAGGCAAGTGGTCTGCCTGAGCAAGATGGCTGCTGCCACATAAGGGATGACTCAGCACTGGGATCCCCAGTTCTCTCCCCAAAGCCTCCGTCCCCAGTCTCTCCTCAGGTTTCTCTAGCCCACTCTGCCCCTGGCTTTGCCAGAGCCCAGGGTAAGTGGCTGCAGGTGAAAATTTATGTGTTAGCCCTTTAAATGGCTCTTGAAGCCTCCAGCCACTCATCTCTGGCAGAGAGTAACCCTAGCGTTTTTCGCAGCTGGCTGTTATCTGTGTACTTTTTGGGCTCTGGCGCTGTAGGCTGGGGATCCCTGCTTATGGTTTAGACCTCACTTTTCTCAGGAGGAGCCAACTGTTCGCTTACATATCCCTCTGGCATTGCTGCCTGACAGTGCCAGCCAACCTTCTCACATCTCCACCACACTCCTTACCAGTCAGGTTGTGCTGAACTGATTCTTCCATCTGTCTGAGGTTATAAGGCTTCTTTCTGGCTCTTGTTCAGTTATTTGTTCCAGGTGATTTCTCCACAAATTAGTTGTAATGCCAGATAGGTCCTGGGAGGAGGTCAGTGTGACTTCCATTCACTCCTCCACCATCTTGATCCCTCCAAGATCCACATGTGTCTAAAATATATTTTTAAACATTCTTAGCTCTCAGGACATACAAAGCCAGAAAGTGGGATGTAGTTTGCTGATTCCTGATACAGAGCACAACGGATGAGGTCCGCCTTGGTTTTCAGGAATGTCAGCTTGATCTGGGTATAGTTATTGCCAAGCATGCTCCCACTAGGCTCTTTCTGCTGCTGTGCCTGTAACCTCCACCCCCACCTCCATTAACTGTCACTGCCAGAACCACAATAAACAACAGAGGATCACTCTCATTCCTTCGACATTATCATTCCAAGTACTGCATGCATTACCCATCATTTTTGAGTGCTTGTTTTTTTTCTATGCTTTCTATATAGAATCATAAACTCATCTATGGTTTACCATAATCTTGTAAAGCTGGTGGTGTTATTTCCATCAAAAAGCTGAGAAAACTTCAACTTAGAAAAATTAAATTCCCATCTGGAGCCAGAGAGCGGGGACCATGAGACCACCTTCGTGCGGTGGTCACCGCTGCCAGTGGAAGTGGTCTGCTTGAGCAACTAGAACCCGAGCACAGAGGTGCCCAACATTTTTAGCAAATGGAATTTTGCTTCTGGTTCTTTGGAACAGGGACTCATGTGAGGCTTCCGAGGCCAGAGCCCGACAAGCCCACTGTTTATGATTTCAAAACCACACATGATTAGATGTACAATGGTCTCATAAGGAAAGACAAAGAACTCTTATCCACAGAATGGCATTTTACACATTTGGGACAGAAATAAGCAAATCAAGTCCTAGCCAGAAGGGTTCCAGAACTGCAAACACCTGCAGTTCTATTTGATTCTCACCTGCAAAGATACAATGTACAACCGGGTGTTGGAAGACCTGAATTCCAGTGAGCAGGATACCTGCCCGCCAGTGCATGTGAACAACGAGGACATCTAGGACAACCAAGAAGTCACCTGGAGGCGCCCCTCATCTGTGAGCTCTGCCAGCACATTCGGCACATGAAGACTGGAAAACGAGATGCAAGAGCTCCTGAAGTTCAAGGAGAAGAGCAGCCGGATCTTCCCTCCCATTGTCTGCTTCTACTGAGCGGCCAATGCCCGAAAGCCGCGTTCTTCTTCCTCCTCTTCTTAATACTTGTTACTTCCTGACCCCTCTTTTGACTCTAAGGGCTGCCGCCTGTGGATGGCCGCCCCCTACCCTGTAGATCGAGTTGTGAAGATAGGTATGAGTGCGGATCCACAACTACCAAGTTTAGTGTCCCACTCTTACAAGTGCGACATTGATTGTAAAAAGATTTGTTTTCTCTAACCAACACAGAAAAACACCGTTTAAAGTTTGTTATCGTCCACTGCATCTGTTTCTTTCACTGTGCATTCCTCCCCACCCCCTACCTTGCTAAAGTGTACAAACACCTATTGGGAAAGTACCTACAACTGTCCAATGAACAGATGCTGCTGGCCAAAAAAGAAAGGGGAAAATTAAATTTCTCCCATACTTGTTTTGCAGGTACCAATACAAACAACATTCCCCTTTCCACATAATGTTACACCTAAAAGTTATATTATGTTACTCGTTAATGCAGTTTCCTCTTTTCAAGACATTAGGTATGTTTAAACTTCCCCTGTTCAGAAGGAATACTGGCAGCAAGAAAGACAAGCTATGTAATTGGCTCTAAATGTTATGAATCCTGTGACTATTGATACACTGAAATGTTCTTCTGCCCTGCCCTTTTCTGACCTATGTTATGATCTCCCCCAAATTGGTTGACTCTGGGCCTGAAATGGCTGCCCTTATGTTAGTTTGATCTTATGAAGTTAGTACTTGAGGTTTTAAATATTTAACATCAATGAACAGTTTGAGAAGAAGAGAACAGATCAAATGAGAGGTATGTGACCTCAATTTCTTCAATCTATTTGAAGTTGACTTTGATTTTCTAAAGGAAGGTAAAAAAAGCTTGAAACTAAAATAGAAAAGGATACTTTTGTTGTAGCCAGATAATGTGTTTAAGCTGCCCTTCTTATCTCAGAGAAAAGAAAAGCCAGTTGAATAATATGATGAGGTCTCTTGAAGAGGACTAGTCAAGCAGATAAGACACAGTAGGATGACCACAATAGGATAGGATAACCTCGGTGAGCATTCACTTTACATGCAGTTAAAATCAACAACAACAATGGAATAATACTATTTCTGTTCTTGCAACTTGCTTATTTATCCCCTAAAACATTATTTTCTGGGCATTTTTTAACTTGTAAGCATCTTTATTAAACATTTGTGACAAAAAAACTTTACATAGTGTTACATGGTATGAATGTAATTTATATCTATATCTACATATAAGTAAGCTCTTTTTTGATCAGTAGGTTAGTTACAATTTTTACATGTTAGCATTTCCATTATGTGTTAGTATGTACAACCATTTATGATTATTTTCTTAGAATAATTTCCCACAGATTGAATTTCTCACTAGAGCTTAAAAGTCAATAATTTCCTTAAGACCCATGTAATCACCAAATCACAGTTATTAAAAGTAAGAATCTCCTTGCAGTTTAAGGAAGTATTTCAAAAGATTTTTTAAATCTGGTTTACTGGGGTAGGAGTTGGAGGGCAGGATAGCACTGGAATGAGAGATGACACCAGGTGAATTTCCCAGATGAGAGATACTTTATTTTCTAAGTTCTGATATTTTCTAAAACATTCACAGAGTTAGAGTCGTCAGTACAAACACTGAGCTTCTTTCAACTATTTTAACTGTTCTGTATATTCTGTATATGACACATTGCAAAATACATGCATACGACGTATGGTTAGTGTGTATGGCAAGTGGCAGATTTTCTTCTGTGGATGCTGAGGTTTGCTTTAACACTTTACACTGAAATAATTTTATCAAATGATAATATAACTAATTAATGACAAATCTATTTCTAGACCCCCTGCACTCTATTGCTGTATTCTCGAATGTCCATTTGAGTTATAGTCCCATAAACAAATCATCTTTTAAAATTAAATGGTTTCAAATGGTAGGTATAAGTAATTTTGGTGAAGTATGTGGATGGAAAGTGTAGTTTTGTTTTTTATAAAGTAACTGATAAAATAGAAAAGTTATATGTAAACTTGAGTTTTTTAAACTGCTTTTAAAAACTGTTTTATGCTGTAAAATGCAGAATATTTTAAAGTACTAAAGAAAATGACTTTTTAAAAAGATTACTTAATAAAACTTTTGAGTAATCATTAGATGTTTTCTCAGGTTTAACCCAGTACCAACATTCTTTGAAATTAAAAAAAAAAATTCCACATAATGAGGGCTCTGGGATTTCACAGATACCGTTTCGGTGAGTGACAACTCTGTGTAGCTCGTGGTGCTATGTTAGAGAGCCACAAGGGACAATCATTTCATTTCCATTATGGGTATTCCCAGGCTGAAGAGATTTCATAAATCGTGAGACTTGAAAGATGGACAGGTTAATAAAGTAATGAACATTTGTTTGAAAAGCTTTTAAAGACTGATTTTTAGGGATAAAAGTGAAAAGTGAAGAGACATTGAAAAGATTGATCAAGAGGTCTGAAGTTGATTAATTTATCTTTCTACCATTTTAGGGTCAAATATCAGACATTTAATGAAAGACATTGTATAAGTTATTAAGCACTAGAGCCAGAAGGGGTCTTAGAAACTAGTTAGTCTGAGTCTCCCATTTTATAGATGATGAAACTGAGATCCAGTGACTTCCTAAAGGACATTGGTGATTTGTGACAGGTCTGATATTAGATTTGAGGTCGCCTGTTTCTCAATCCCAAGCTCTTTCCACATGTTGGCTTTATTGTGAGGCACATAGCCAACTGTGTGAATTCTGGGCTTTTACTTTCACTGAAGGACCGTATTGGGTTGATTCCTCTTGATGCTTGAGTGAATAAGCTATATTAACAAGCTTGCTCCTCTAACCCAGGTGTTATTCTGTGAAGGAATAGGCTGCCTTACTTAAACCCCTCTTGTCTTCAAGTCTCATTTTCTTTTTATTAGTCTGCTAGCCAATTTTTGTTAGGGGCATTTTCAGGCCCTACTTGTGATTGAATTTATATGTCATTCCTTCACTTTTGTTTTCTTTTTGTCAGCTCCTACACATTCATTAGATATTTCATTTGCTGGGCTCTTTTGTTATTTGTAGACTACCACTTGCTTTTATTATTTTCTTTCGGTCTCAAGCTCATTTTGAGTAATGTGTTTTTCTTATCCTTTTTTTCTCCCAGGGAAACAAAGAGGAAATACAAGACAGAGGGGGAAAACATTCTTTTTGCAAAGAGTGAAAGCTAATCTCAGTTTAGGTGGCACTGTGTCTTCTTTTCTTCATCTTCTTTAGTTTTGTAAAAATTTTTTAGAATAAATGAAGAGTAATCTCCTGAATTCCAGAGTATACCTAAATTCTCAGACATTTTCGTTACTAAAAGGCTTATTAATAATTTTTTTACCCACTTAAAAATATTACACAAAGAACTAGTCAAAATAAATCAAGAAATAAAATTAAGAGGATTTTTTTTACTAATAAATGTACCCCTTTTATTGCCAATACTTTTAAAAATGTGTGACTATAATGCAAAGCTTATTAAATAACATATTGATATATTCTCAACAAAGCTTTCTTTAAATAAATCATATTAAGGGACTGGCTGACTGTCCTGATATTTTGTTGCCCAAGATATGTTTGGAAGTAATTTCTGAGCCACAGAAGGAAAGCAGTTACATCGCTTCATGATGACATCCTATTTTCTGACTCTCATTCCCCTCATGATCTGAATGACCTTGACATGAGGGTAACCTTCAGATCACATTGGAATGTTTATAAAAATCAAATATATATGTACAGAATGTGTACAGAAGGGAATAAAGGTCTGCACTCAGTGATGGTCTGTAATGAACTTCTGTAAATAATTGTTTACATGCCTAAGATACGCATTAGCCCATACATGTGCCTTCACTGTGGCAGACGTCTGTGTGACTATGTCTTTGGGTGCAAATGCACGTTTTGCTCCCCAAAGCAACCATCAGTTTAAATGCACTTCTGAGATGGTATAAAATAGATGAAAATCTTCCCTTACACTTTGTTTTATTCATCTTTTGGATGGATAATGTCATCTTGTATATTTTATCTCTAAAGTTACTTTTTTTCACAATTTTCAGAGTTCTAAATAAACAAAATTTATTCATAAATTTTAAGACTTGCCTCACAAACTATTACCACCTTATCTTCAAACTCAATATCAATCTAGTCCAGTGTTTTCAGGGTCTTTCTCTCTTTCCATTTCCTTCTCCCGACCTCCATCTCCTCACCATTGCATCCATTCCTTCCACCTCTTGGGTTGTCTAGGTGCTTCTGCATTAAGCCCATCTCTTAAAACTAAGGACCTACTACTTCAGATTTAACTTACTTAAATCAGTTGCTTAAAATGAGAACTTAGAATGACCCTTGAATTCTCTCCCTTTCTCACACCTTACGTCCAATCCGTCAGTAAATTCTGTGGGTTCTACCTTCAGGTTCTTCCACTGTAATCACATTGATACAAGCTATCATATTTCCCATTTAGATTATTGCATTTACATCCTAACTAGTTTCCTTGCTTCTACACTTATCCCTAGTGTTAGTAGAGAAGCCAGAGTGAACCTTTTGGAGTGACAGTCAGATCATGCCATGGATTTTCTCCACACTTGACAGTGACCTCTCATATCACACTGAGAGGGAAAATCTTTGCAATGGCTTATGGGTCCATCCTTGATATGCCTCCCCACTATTTCTCTAATTGTATCTCCTATCATTCTTGCCCTGAATGGATTCCCTGCTCTTTCTTGGACATGTCGAACATTGTCTTGCCTTAGATCTTTCCCACCTACTATTTTCTTTCACTGGAATAGTCTTACTCCAAATGTGTACGTGGTCACCGGAACATTTTCCCAAGGAGCAGAACAACCATCACCTTATCAACTCACAGACAGTTATGCTACCACTGCTGCTCTGCTGCCCTGAGGTGAGCTCCTCCTTAAAATAGCATCATCCTCTACTACACTCCCTGTTCCTTCCCACTTTGCTTTCATTATCTCCCCAAGAGATTTATTATCTGAATATATCCATTTATTCAGTCACTGTCTCTCTTATGCCTCCAAGAATGTAAATTCCATGAGAGCAAAAACTTTTGCTTAACACATAGAAAGTGTTTTAAAAAATATTTGTTGAAAGTAAAAAAAAAAAATGAAAGAGAAAATGTTAGTAATGTGTTTAAAAACATAACCTTTGGTGTAACAAATGCTCACATAGGGTTATGCTACTGCTGCTGCTCTGCTGCCCCTTGAATTTGCATCTTTGCTTAACTAATGACAGAGCAAGCACTGAGCGCTCCCCTCATGGGAAAGTAAGCACACTGACACAGAGCCTCCTTTGCTTCTTCCAGGGTATCTTGATAGCATAAGCACCTGTTCACCTGGGCTCATAAGGTAGTATTTTGTTATCATAAGACTTCTGTTAGATATTTTATCTCTGTGATGTACATCTCATTTTACTAAACCATTGATTAAAATCAACAAAGATATAGCCCCTGACTTGCTGCCTGTTTACTTCTGAAATCAAATCAGGGAATCAATAAAATCAAAAGAAAATAAATCTTTAAAATCCATTTGAAGTGACAACTTCAAGGAGAAACTTGAGTTTTTAAATGAAGATATTTATTATTATTGCCAGATAAGTAACTGCTTTTTCTATTTCACATCTTTCTTTCAAAAGGAAACAGACACATGAGATTTTCACTTCATGTATCTCTGCAGTTAAAGAGTTAAAGTTCTGTTAGCTAAAATTGAAAACTTTGAACTCTCTTGACTTTTGAGGACATATTATGTTTGTAAGAAACTGTGGGAATGGGGCTTGGTAATCAGGAGTGAGACCAATATCTACAGAATGAAATGATAGAAGAAAAGTTTGACATGTAATTTTTACCTAACAATGAAAGCTTTGAATTGATTTAGATTTACCAGAAATATTTTCCAGCTCAAATACACTTTACTCAACTGGTGGACTCCCTTGTCAAAATAATCTCTACTATTGTTTGGGAGTGATAGTAACAAATAATATTGATAAAAAGAACTATCTCAGGCATAGCTACTGTTTGCCAAGTAAATGTCAGCTCTGGGCTAGGCATCGTTCCAGACATTTGATAAACGTTACATCAACAGACCCTCACAGCAATACAATGACTTAGCTGTTATTTGTCATATACTGTGGATGAAAAACAAACAAACAAACAAAAACATGGCAGAGTAGTATAGTTAGCAAGTGGCAGAAAGTCTGGATTTCACACTGAAACTGCCTAGGCAATAAAGCCTAGGCTTTTACTTTAATGCCTCCCAACAGAAACTTGAATCACTTATAATATACGCCTGGCAGTAGATGGATTTACAGTTTATTGGTGGCACAGAAAGGATCATTGGATCAGGACTCCTCTCAGCCAGGTGTACAGACTTTCTTGATCCCACTGGTCATTCATATCTGGTTTTGTCTTTGGATCAGTAAATACTTCACAACACTTTATGGTGTGAACAGGTATGTCCTTGGAAATCTATGTACTTTTGTTTTTCTGTGTCCCTTGAATTTGTATCTTTGCAAATCCTCAAAATTTTAGTGGTTTATAAAATGAATATTTATTTTATTATATGCGTGTGGTTTATTTAATTTAGATAGGACTTGGTTGGATGAGACTGGACTACAGCATTCTGGCTGACCTCAGATCTGTGTCTTCACTCCCTTCAACACATTCTTCCCATGGTGAATTTCAGGAGGACAAGAGAGGGAGCTGTGACATGTGATGGCTATGCATCCTCAGTCCAGAATTGTGACATTGTTACTTGTACCCACATTCCTCTGGCCAAAGCAAGTTTCCATCAGTGGCATGGACATATGTTCTCCACCAACCTAGATGTGGAATTCTAACACAGGGAGGGAGTGAGTGGAGAAGTGAGAATAATGTGGAAACCAAGTGTTGACTCCAAAGCCCATGCTGGGTTTATGGCATAGCTTTATCTACTGAAATGTAAGTAAAAGCATTTGTTTCGTGGATATATAGTGAAGATAAAATGGCATAATCTATACACAAACTGCAGGGGATGCTATCTGGCATTACAAGCAAACAACAGTAGCTTTTGTTTTCAAACGGCACTTACATTATTTTTATATCATTAGCCCTTTTGATGCATGCGAATCAATAGATTCCTAATCATTTTTTTATCTTTAATTACAATTATTAAATAAATACTTCTTGAACTGCTACTCTAGGTTAACCTTCACATTAATAACTAAATCTGGTTTTTTTTATCTACTTCCTTGCATAGTTTCTAGACATTTTCATATTCAGATTCCTGGTATATGATTTCTTCTCTAACTTGCCACTGTTAGCTTAATTTCTGACTGTGGTTTTGCCTGAGTATATGTGAGTGGTTTTTGATGGCATGTGATTAATTTTTTTATTTATACTAAATTTGTGACATTTAATTATTCATAACATTTTGGGTTTGGTACTCTAATTTGCCATTTCCCTATTATTTAAACTTCTTTCTGTTGCATGCCCACCCTCCCCCCTGCCAAGCAAACAAACCAACAACAATAATAAAAAATGTGAACTGGTTTAGGCAAAAGGGCAGCTTACCTTAACATTCCAGCGTTAAGGGCAGGTCATTCCAAGGATACGAACACACCATTTCAAGGGTAAGGGCAGATCTCAGGACAGCTTATGGCAGAATTGTTTCTTTCTCTTCCTGCTTCTGGCATCATCTGGCTGATTTGGCTCTGATCTCATTCAGAATCCATTTACCCCTTTCAGAGCAAGATGGTCACAACTGCTCTCGGCTAAATGCTAGCTGATTACCCTGTGAACAGGCATGTTGTTTTATGTAACATATCTTGAGCATTCTTAGCAGACTGTTGGCTGTCTATTTATCAATGGCAACTATTTGCTGGTTGAAAACGGGAAGCAATAATATTCATCTGACCAGTTTTCTCTTAAAGCCATTTCCATGATGATGATGAGACCAAATTATATTTTTTTATTTCAGTCACTCCTGATAAACCACAAATTTAAAGAAATAAAAAATATCTGAAATACAAAAAATAGTTACTGCTCTTTAGAAGTTTCTACTCAAGTTGAATTCCCTCTTATTTAACCGTATGGAAAAAACAAGTCCACCTCTGAATTGACTACCATGGATTGAAAAAACACTTTGATTGGCTTAAGCCTAAATCCCATTGTCTACTCCAGGAGTTGAGGGCTGACTCAGCCTCATCTATGTCCATGGGCTAAAAGTTGGGGAAAGATGGTTCTCAAAAATCAACACTGGGAGGCAAAAAAACAGTAACAAAAACAAAAAAAAATGTTTAGTATACTTCTTTATTTTATCTATTATTTTTAATGTGCTGGATCTAAACTGTACTCATTGAAATAAAAATTCAGCAAATAAGAGGTATATTTGTATAGACAGAGGTCTGTACCTATAGGTCCCTCTCTCCTTTCCATCTACCCTAGTGCTCAACAAAAACTTTATCGTATGACTGAAATTAACTACATATACTGATTTCATTGCACAGAAGCTTTAGATTTTGTCTTGGGAACCCTATGGACTCCAGTGCCAAATGAAGAGTTTTTAATTTCTGCAAAGATTTAAAATCAGGCAAATATGTTATTTCTGACTAACAGTGCTGCCAATAACATTGAAGTTGCAGAACATCATTATTATTTTATGCCTGTTTCTCAGATAGTTCATTGACCTACAGCTTTCAGTAGGTTATGGAAAATATCACCTTCCTCTTCCCCCTGGTCCTTCCGACTCCAATCTGAACTCCTTCTGACTCCTTCTGAACTATTCATATTTTATGGTCAACTTTTCAGTACCTATTACTGATCATGATGATACTAATGTTAGAACACATGGGTGCAACATTATATATTACTGAACACTTTCTCCCCTATTCTTTTATTTAAACCTCATAAAAATTCTGGGAGGTAAGTATTACCAGAATTTCTCTTCAATAATTGAAGAGAAAGAACCTGTAAAAGGTCATACAAAGACTAAGGGGTTTAAGTTATCTGACTTCATATTTAATATTCATCCCACTAGCACTACTCTATGGTCTAAAACAAACAAACAAACAAACAAAAGGACAACTCATCTTAGCCAAGGGCCTTAAGAGAAGAAATGGATGTTTATATACATTTGAAAAATTATGATAAGTGGAATAAGAAATATTACCCTTACCAAAACTTTTGTCTTTGAAGTAAATTTCCTCAATAAAACCACTTACTTCAATGGAATACTATGCAGCAGAAAGAAGGAGCCCCTACCCTTCATGACAGTATGGATGGATCTGGAGAGCATTATGCTAGGTGAAATAAGGCAGTGAAAGACAAATACCATATGATCTCACCTATAAGTGGAACCTAATCAATAAAACAAAGCAAGCAAAATATAACCAGAGACATTGGAATAAAATCAAACTGGCAGTAACCAGAGGGGAGGAGGGAGGGGGATAAAGGGGGAAAGAAGAGGAGGGGTCATCAAGGAACATGTACAAAGGACCCATGAACAAAACCAAATGGGGGAAGGATCAAGAGTGGGAGGTGGGGATGGATGGGGTGGGGAGAGTAGTGGGGGAAAAATGGAGACAATGGTACTTGAAAAACAATAAAAAAAGAAAAAAAGAAAAAAACACTTCGAAAAAGGCAGATCACAGAAATAGCTATATTTTAGATGTTTGAAAGGGTTATGTGAGGATTCTAAGTCAATTAGTTTACAGGCTCTGCTTTTTATATTCACCATTAACACACTGTGAGAACAGGTCGTGCCTTGGGAATTTTGCCATGTATTAGAAATCATAGGCTCTGTAATTATTATATAATTCATGTTGGCAAATTACAATGCTAGATAATATATTATTACAAACATATATAACTTAGTTTTGCTTAACTAGACCAGAACCAATAAAGTATTTCCAATACCATTCTTTTGCCTGTGACTGGAGATGTTTCATTTGCTTAGTTCTTATTAATCTGTAGACTTGAGATACTTTTGTACTATCATACATATAAGACTATAGGATCTTCTTTATTCTAAAGGTTATTTATTCTTTTTGGTAAGTCGATGAAAATAACTACTAATTCCTAACTTATAGCACAATTCATTGGGAAATAACTTTGCATATCACTAAGTTATTTCAAACTTATAATAAAATTATTGTTAGTATTTTTGTGTAAATAAACTTACAGAACCTTGGCTGGTGTAGCTCAGTGGATTGAGTGTCGGCCTGCGAACCAGAGGGTCCTCAGTTCAATTCCTCAGTCTGGGCACGTGCCTGGATTGCGAGCCAGGTCCCCAGTAGGGGTCGTGCAAGAGGCAACCATACACTGATGTTTCTCTTCCTCTCTTTCTCCCTCCCTTTCCTTCTGTCTAAAAATATAAAATAAATAAAAATCTTAAAAAAATAAAAAATAAAAAATAAACTTACAGAATAATTTTCACAAAACATTGTTTGTTTGTTTTCTAAGTAGTGTTTGCAGATGATTGGTAGTTCAGCCCCCTAAATATGGACATTTGGTGATAATTGTAGGTCATGGAGACTCTGTTATCTTAGTCTGACAGAATAGAAGAGAACTAGATGAAGCAGAGATTTTTTTTATTTCTTGTGAAAAACAAACTCAAACTCAAATGTAATTCCAAATAAATGTAAGTAAACATATCTGAGTGAGTGAGCCAGCAGCTGCAGCTGTGTGGTAGCAACAGAGACTCTGGGAAACCTCCACCCACCTCTTGTGCTGTCTTAAACAATATTTACATGGTTGGGTCACCAACTTACAGAAAAGTAAACCAGGGTTTTTCTCAGTACTAAGATGTGCAGTAAGAATATTAACGAAAGCCTTATATTTTTTTTCTTTTGTGACCGAGATAACCCCTAACACAAGTGATGTCCTGAGTCTATTTGACTGCTATGTTACCTGAAAATTAAGGGCCAATTATTAGAATTTCTTTATCCTTAGGGAAATGTAAGATCTAGGGGAAAATACCTTTTTCTTTATGAACATATTTATATAGGGCAATAAAGTTAGAAATAACTTGAAATGAAGATATAAATGAAAAAATCTGTATCAGTAAAAAAAAGGCAACAGAATGGGGACTGATGAGGTTACCTTGAAGGGAAAGGATCCCGCTTCTGGGGGTAGCCAGTTCCACCATGCTGACGTTTATTTTGGGAAGTGGGTTTAGTTTATGAAAGTTCAATTCCAGGGAGAAATCTGTCTAATTCATTTACTTTTCTTGTATATTTGTTTGTTCATTTCTAGTTATTAATTGTGGCCTTCTACTCTACTTTATAACCTTTTGAAAGCCTTTGTTCCTTCCCTAAATGTGAAGATATCATACTAATGTCTCCTTAATACTTGAAATTTAGATTTGGGACTTAGAAAACTCATAATTTCAAATATTCATTGTATTTATTATATTTTCTACAAAAATAATAGATGATACAGCAAACATTTATTTATTTTTCTCTAAAGATAAGCTGTCTTTATTTTCCTCTCTTTACTACTTCTCTCTTTCCCCTTCCTTGACAAAGATGTAGTTTTTCTTATAAAAGAAGATATCAAAAAAATTTTCCCTAGATAAAAAACTGTAGAAGTGTTGTTTTTGTTGTTTGAATAGAAGTATCTTGTGCAAATATATTTTTTAATTGCTATATATTTTGGGAATTATAAAGCTAGCTATGAAAGGTTAATAGTGCAGGGCTTTTGTCAGAACTTTGCACTTTCCAGATATAAATTGGAATATGAACTGGGTACCCACCAACATCAGAAACGGGAAACTGATGGGACCTGTGATTGGCAGTCATACAGAGGGCATCGTAGACATGAGCTAAATAAGGTATATTGTCAACACGTACGAAGTGTGGGTGAGTAATAAATAGACAGGAAGATGTAGGGATCTACCATGACAAAGAAACACATCTTCCCTATCCACCATGCAAAGCAGCACTTCATATAATCAGCCTGCCTTCTGGGAGTCACTGCTGGCCTGTAGTCCAGCTGAGTCCATCTGGCTGTTGTCCGGGAGCCAGTCTGGGCTGTCATGTGTGCCCACTTCTGAATGCATATCCTTACCCAAGGTCAGAGAAAGGTGGGGCTAGCACTGTACTATATAGTATCAGGAACCCCAGGAAAGCTCTGATAACCTACCTTTCTGCCCCAAGTCTCATCTAGGTTTCTGGCTAATGCCTGCCTTCTGAACTTTATCACAAGAGATCTTCACTGCTTGAGTGACACATCCAGAATCCAAAGCAAACAAAGCACTTCTCTGTGAGACCCTTCTACAGCTCCCACTTGCCTGCAGGATAAATGTCAAACTCATGGCATGTAGCACAAGGGCCTTTTCACTTGGCCCCTGTGTTTTTAGTCTTACCTACTGTTCCGTCTATCAGCTTCTGTATCTTTTAGCCATAAACACTAGTTTTTTCTGGAGGCCCATTTTCTCAGCTCAAGAATATTTTCCTTCATTGCTTCCAGTCCCAATGTCTGTCTGCTGGTAAGCAGTAGCTCACTCCTCATGACACAACTCATCACCACCTCTTTGCAGAACTTCATCTGATTCACTCATTGTTTTCATATGTGTGAGAGTAGAGCAGGCATTCTTCCTCTTTCTTCTGTACTTTCAGTTTTTCCATGTCCTGCCTACATGGAACAGAATTTCCTGAGGTTCAGAGCAGGGACTGTGCCTGTCTCATTTGCCATCGCATTGCTGGTGCTTGGCACTGGACCTGGTACATAATAAGTTCCCAGTAAATTTTGTTTGAATGAGTAATGATGGGCAAACACTAAATGCTAGTATGAGGTGCTATTTGAATTAATGTAAAAGTATACTTGCAATTAATTTAAGTAAAAAATAACAATATGTAAGTTTTTCTAAAATATTATAAATTCTAGAATCATTATACTCTAAAATAAATTGAGAAACTCTGTTTTAGGCAAGAAGGGAGGAAGCCTCAGCGTGTCTTAATGCTGGTTTTTGAGGAGTGAATGCATATTAAGAAGATGAATGTAAGCCTGTTAGCCATTCCCCACCTACTCCTCTGTGATCTCCTTGAGGGCAATAGCTACATCCAAACTAGTTCTTTGGACCTCAGTGCCTACCTCAGCAAAAAGTACATAATTGCTGTTCATTAATTATTTGTTGAATAAAAAGATAAAAAGCATACACATTCCAATTTTAGGTATGGAAAAGAATAATTGTTTTTATTAGCTTATGCTTTAATAGATAGCAGCCACCATCTGAATTCAGGGTTTGTCAATCTCAACTCGCTTGTTCATTTCAATGTTGCAACACAGACTAGATTTGCCTCCTTGTGTAGGGTTAAATTTCAGAGATATTGGTGTCAACCAGTCTTTAGGGCTTTTCTTTTTCTTTAACTATTCCCTTCTTTCTCTGACTTCACATACTTTGTGTCTCCTACCCTAACTTCTATCAAGTGCACATTCTTACCTGTTCTCACTTCCTACCTATGCAATTCTTAAATGCGAGCAGGTTTCCCCCTCTAAAAAGAATGTTATAAAAACTTATGGTTGGAAGAAACAAAACCAAACAAAACTTATGGATGGGCCAGAAACTAGGATCTTCATACCTACTGAATTCTGTAAGTCCCCTTGTATTCTAGAATGCTTCAGATTTATAATGGCCTGTCCAGACTTTGATGCATTGCCTCATCATAATTTATACATCTATAGCTTCTTAATTCCAGGTTATCCAGCTAGTTTTAACCATTATCTGCCATACAACCTGTAGATTTATATTATGCCTCACACTTCTTCCCCTCTTCCAGCTTTCAGTGCAGAGGTCTCCTTGCTGTAGATTTGTAGATCCTCATCGTCTCAAACATGACAGAAGAAAAAGATATGATTAGGCCATTGCCACAGCCTTGAACACCATCAAGGCCTTTGACTACGTTGGATTCCCTTTGAATCCAGAAGAATCACTCTCCTGCTACATTGATGGCTGCACAAATAGGTATATCTAGTTTTATACCTAGATATTTACAAACCCAATGACGTATTATTTCTTTTAAAATGAGAAGGTTTCCTTGAGATAACTCACTGTTTCTCAGAGAGGCTCTGGAATGGAGTTATGGTAGAAAGAGGGGTGTGAGTTCCAGTGGCCTCAAAGGTTGGTTTATCTTCTTGGTGCCTCTGACTACCATCTTTAAAACTTTTTAGTTCTCACAATTTAATAAACATATCCTGAGTGTCTCCCATGAACCTATGTGTTGTGTATAGTGACGGGAAAAAGACACAATCTGTACCTCTGAATCTCATATAGAAAAAGAGATAGGCAAACACAGAGTTGAGCCTTTTCATTTACTTTTAGCTGCATATAATGTCTTCACACAAATCTCAAGGTAAAATGTTAAAAAAATTTAAAAAGTTGAAATAATGCCACCCCTCCTGGTTGGTGGGTCTTATGTGTTTGTGGGAGGAAGTTATTTTTATAACTTCTCCTAGTTGGGATGAAGTGGTGTGGAATGCACCCAAACTGGGAGAGGCCTAAGATGAACTGGGTGCTCCTAATGAAAGCCCTGCCTAGGTAATGAAGGACAGGTATCAGAAAAAGCAGCCAGGTGAGTACAGTAGGGTATGGAACCGCACACTCTTGAAACAACTGCAAGTGCATGCTGTGACAGAATGTCACCTGGGCGCTTTCCAGGTAACCTGTTCTGTCTCCCAGTCAGGGTTCTATTATACAATACTGCATATGTGGAAGAGCAAAGGTATATAGAGTGTGAAATTCAGTCACAGGGAGGTTTATAAATACATGAAGGCTATTCAAATGAGAACAAACAGAGGCTATTTGTTCAGAGCTTGCCAGAGTCGACCAACATCTGGATTTGGAAGGTACTCAAAGACAGGCAGAGGAGTGAGGAAGCTATACAGTGAAAAAAAGGTGAGCCAAAAGCCTCCCGTGTGCCCTGATTGCAGGCTGTCAATGTGTGAAAGCTAGAGGTGAGCTGACGAAAAGTGAAGCATCTTATGTGATGGTTTGGGGAACAGAGTTTGCTTTCTCTGCTTGGCTCTGACTTGGAAGCAGGGGCAAAGAATGGGGAAGTCGGCAGTCAGTGATGAAGTTCTGACTGTTCTGGGCAATTGCCGCAGAGGCCGTGGTTTGGTTTCTCTGACTGGTTGCTGCAGAAGTTGTAAGTCAGAGATTTATTGTCATATATCATCTGGCCAGTGTCTGTTTGTATATTTAGTCTCCTAGAGAAAAAGGAAAGTATTTGTACAGAAGTTCTTTGCATAAATGCATAGGAGAAAAAGGAAATGGTTGAAGAAGGAGAGATAAAGAAAGAAAGGTGACTAAGGATAAAGAAAGTGTTATGCCTCTGATTAGGTAATTGATATTATTTAAGTGCAGAAGAGAGTAAAAATGAAAATCTAAAATATCTAAATCACCAGTTTATGCTTTCCATGCCCCGTCAATCAGGAACTACAAGTCCATGTTTTGTTAGTTTATTAATGTATTTTTTATTTCCACAAACTGAAGTGAGAATTTTATAAGTTGTTTCTGTTCCTTCAAACCAGTATTTTGATTAAAAGACCAAGTGTCTTCACATAATGTAAAATATAAAATATAAAAGCGCAATTGGATGGATTGATAGGAACTGCTTCCCAGCAATGTGTTGTAGCGCCTCGGAGCACACCACTTCTTGAAGGTTTGTTGACATTTCGTTGTCCACCTTGCAAAGTAAGATTATAACTCAGCTCTTCTAATTTCCACTAACTGAAACTTTAGGACACAAAAATATTTCATCTTAAGTGTACCACTCCTCCACTTTTAGAAAGGGAATATAAATTGTCCTTCCATTCCTGAGTTTTAGAACAGATTTTGCTTGGTCTGTACCATTTTTGCTTGGAGCTCAACTGTCAATAATAAATAATGTATGTAAGAAATAATTATAGAAATGTACAAAAAAACAGCATCAAAAGTGGACTAATTTTTAGCAATTTTCTGCTCATGAAAAAATCTTTTTAAAAATCAACTTGTCTTTGAAGCAGAACATACACAGTGGTTTTTTCACTCACAATAGCACTGAGTTTCTAAATGTTGATTGGTATTTCATGAACAGTCTGGACTTTTTTTCCCCTCACCTGCTAAGGAAAGCAAACTTATGGCAAGTTACAGAAGCACAATTCCTTATTATCCTTTGTTATCTAAGTTCTAGAAACAAAGACAGAGCTCTTTGTAGCTCATTTGAAAT
Organism: Mormoops blainvillei; assembly: GCA_004026545.1. Taxonomy (NCBI): domain Eukaryota; kingdom Metazoa; phylum Chordata; class Mammalia; order Chiroptera; family Mormoopidae; genus Mormoops; species Mormoops blainvillei. Next base: position 21,737 of record PVJD01003667.1, on the reverse strand, counting down.
TCGTGGATGCTAAATAAAGGGATGTTTGTTGAGTAGTCACAGCCCATAAAGGTTTGAATATTTATAAATATCCACTGGGGTTTAGCCTTTCATTTGGTTATGATTCTGAAACACTTTATTCTCTGTCTCTGGCTGGCATCAGCTCTTCCTTAGCTTATCTCCATAGGCCATAAAACAACAATAATAACATTTCTTCATTTGCTGGCACAGAGCAAATGCAGTCCTGGCGTCAGAATCCCGAGGCCAGTGTTCTGGACTTTTCCCTGCTACTAATAGACACACGATTGTTGGCAATCCTTGAGCTTCCTGAACTGTAGCTTGTTCACCTACTAAATGATAGATTGCATTAGATAACCCCAGGAAAACTTTAAGGACAATATTTCACAACTGTAAAAAATGTGACTAATTGGCTAGCAGCTAACCTCCTCCAAATTTAATGTTTTTTTTTAAAGAGCTGAGGTGCCATACTAATGGTCTCCATGGCCTCTGAACAAAGGACAGCTAATTTTACAATATTATCCAGAGGTCTTCACATAATTGTTACAAAAGCATCCATGTTTGCCACAAAAGAAATTAATGGACAAGTTAAATAAATAAATACTTGCAAAACAACACGCAAAAGGAAGAGAAAGCAAACAAAGAAAAAAAATCAACATTTATGCACAGGATATTCCCATCTATGCAGCTGACAGAAAATGTTACAGCCTCCACTGAGATGAGAATGGGATTAAAGGGATTATCAGCTTCTTTCTCAACAAGTTATTCATTTACTTGTTCACTCATTCACTTATCTATTCATTCAACAAATTTTCTTCTAGACACTAGGAACATAAAACACAGGCAAGACTTCCACATGCATAGGACTTACAATATAGTGAAGACTGACAATAAACAGGTGACAAAGATTAAATAATAAATAAAATTTTCAAGGAGTGACAGAGCTATGAAGAAAATGAAACAATTTGGGTGGGGAACACACAATACAGTATGCAGTTGAGGTATTATAGAATTGTATACCTGAAACCAATATAATTTTATTAACCAATGTTACCCCAATAAATTGAACAAAAAGGTTTTTTAAAGGTTCAAAAAAAAAACCCCATAAATATGATAGTGAATAGTCAGAGGGGTTGGAGAGCAAGGGACTCGAATGGATTGCAGACTGAATGGTTAGGAAACTAGACAATTATTTAAAGAGCAGGAAGGAGAGAGCTCTAGGTAAAGGAAAGAGTAGGTACTAAGACTCAGAAAAGAGAGAGCTTGGGGTTTCCAAAAGAAAAGCAAAAGGCTTATGGTAGCTGGGTTCCAGTGGGCAGAAAGAATTACTTGCGGTGAGAGAGGAAAAGAGCCAGCTCCAAATCACATGGGGCCTTGTAGGAAGTATTAAAACATCTGGATTTTTGAAGCATCCCCAAATATACTGCTCTACCCTTTGCGGCATCTAAAAAAGTAAATGGGATCACGTATATGATTAGATATTGTCTCAGCAGACATCTATAACAATAACAACAACAACGACAATTAGACTCATTGAGTGTTATTTAAAAATAGGCTAGGCATTGTGCAGAGAGCTTTCATGTATTAATTCAGGTACTTATACAACCCTTGGGTAATTATCACCAGATCCCTTTACAGATAAAAAAGCTAAATCTTATAGTTTCTACAAGACTTATTAAAATATACATAACTAAAAAGTGAAAGAGCAAGATCAGAACCCAGGATTCTGATTCAAAGCCTAATTTAGATTTATTTAAAATGTGTTGGGATCAGTAGAGGTCAGGAAGGAGATATTTGGCTACAATAAAAGCTCCGTGAAGATGGAGATCTTTGCTGTGATGAAGGCAGCAGGACATAGAGAAGTACTTTTCACATAGCTGGCACTCAAAAAGATAATGATTGCATACATCTAAAATTTGCAGGTTTTAATGCACCTAGAAAGGAGAGAAGGAAAATGGTTGTCTAAGTTCACATTTACTTTTCTCTTCAAAAAGGGTCTTACTTTCCTCTAAGCGGCTTGCCCCTTTTTTCCGGTTTAGTTTAACCATTGGTTCCTATGAGCTCCATGACGAACACCTCTGCCCCACCTCTTCCATTTTCTCGTCCCATTGCCAGTCCCGCCAGGGTTCTTTCTCAGTGCTTCTTTCTACTAGGTACCTGTTAATTTACTCACTTCCTGATTAAGGTGCTGTATGTACTCTCTCACTGGAATGCAGGCCCTGCCTCGTTACATCAGGATCTCATTATGAGAAGTGTACCCACTTACCTGGCATTAACCATGTCCCCTCAATGTGGTGGCCTTGGCACAGATGCCCATGAAGCCGGTGTTCTTGCCAGTTATACTGAGGAGTGAGTAAAAGTGGGATCAGGTTACTGGGAGAGGAAAAAGAAGCACAGAATTTGAGGAGACACTGAACAGGTAAAAGGTAAAGGTTAAAAGGTTTTATCAGAGGCCGGATAACAAATACAAGGATATATTTGTTACATATAGAGCAGCATAATCAAGTAGCAATAGCAAGAATTGGTAAGTGCCCATACGCATGCGTTTCTGTCCTCCTGGAAGGCACAGAGTAAGGTAGGCGGTCAGAGGGGCTGACCTAAAAAAAACACACGTGTAACAGAAGCTGAGAGTACGAATAGACAACTCTAAGGTCAACAGATAACCGACCGGCATTTTGTTCCCATATTTGTTGTTAACATTTATTTCTTGCTTGCCGAGAGCCAGTCCTGAGTAAGAGTGGCATGTAGGGGGTGTTAAATGATATCAGGAAATAATGGACATAGTTCCTCTCTCAGAGGAAATTCCTCTGTCAGAGGAAGTTCCCTGATGAACTGTGCACCACATGAACCCATCTCCTAAGGATGGGCAGAATAGCTGGACTAGGGCCTGGAGAAAAGGAAAACTGGCTTCGTAAAAATCTCCCTTCATGTCTTTTTCTATATTCACAATCTCATTTATTTCATTCTATCTAGGATGGGGATTTGAGATCAGGTCAAAGAGATGTACCTGTTAACACCAAAGTTCTTCTTCTAGGGCTGATCAGTCAATGGTAGCTTTAGCATGCTATTAGTATTAGAAAATGTAGGTTTAATTTCCTTTTTATTTATCATTAATGTGATGTTCAAGATATTCCTTGACCAGGCCCCAATCTTTCCCTCAGTATTAAGTTGCCTGTGTTTTCAGAGTTCTGTGTCTTCCAAGGGTTCTTGGCCTGACAAGCATGGATTTAGGCACCCAATGGTGAATTTCAGAGAGCCCATGAGTTCTGGGTAACTTCACGTAAATTATATGGAAGTTTATATGTGCATTTATTTAGCTTTTTAAAGGGGCTGTGACTCCCCAAAAAGTTAAAAGCCATTATGTTGTTCCCTCAGCCTCAAATTATTATTTCCTTATCACTATTGTCAGGTGACGTTATTTGTTCTTATCCTTTAAGTCCTGGCTGGTGTAATCTCCATTCTAGAATCCCAGGTCAAAACCAAATCAACCTTTACTCTCAACTTCCATCATGGTTTGGATGAAGCTCTAATGAGAACATATTTCTATTTGCCTTATGGTAAGACCAATAACTAAATGCCTGTCTATCCTAAAGGATTGATGATAGCTCCTTGGGGAGAGGAAAGCTCATGCCGTATTTACCTTTGTGTACACTGGCTGTAGCAGTACTTTATAAGTCGTAAGTGCAAAAAAATAATTTGTGTTGAATTGAACAGGACAATGTTCATTTTTATTGCATTTAACAGATTTTGGAATGTGTCTTTATGCTACTCACTATACTTATTTTTTCTGCCCTTGACCTCTTATTGATTTAAATGCCATTGGCTTAACTGCATAGCCATGCCTGAGCCTCCCCATCCCACGCTCGCACTCCCAGCCCTCAAGTGGCACGGGATGGTCCTGCTTCTAGCCCTAAGCCCAGTTTTCTGCCCACCGCTTCCTGTGGTTCTGTTGTGAACTTCAGCCTCAGGTCAGACTCTCACCACTTATTCAACAAAGACCTTTGGAAGAAATTATTATGCACCAAAACCTGAACCTAGTATTGGGGTTCAAAAGGTGAGTAAGAATAGACACTGACTTACAATAACCACCTATAATTTGCAGAACTATTGAATGTTGATTTTGGTCTTTGATATGTCAGCCTCATGTCACATTTAAATTTCTCAGTGATTTTGTCCACCTTACTCTTTGCTGGGCACAAGTAGGCAGTTGTGAATATTGACTTTATTGGCCTCTAAAAGGCCCTGGAATACTGTGCTACTGTTTTTTATAATTTGATATTACATATATAACTAGAGTTTGATAGCCACACCTTTTTTTTCTTTTTTTTTTTTTTTGGTTACTTTTACAATTTTGTTTTGCTGCCATCCTGGACTGTCTTGTCCTACAGCAGAAGGATTGCACATTAGGATGAAAGATGTTTCCTCTAAACATGGAATGGTTGCAAAGCAATCATAATAATGAAATGGATTGTGGGCGTAATGTGCCTGTGTTTTCTCATTATGGCATATTTTGCTGTGATGTTTCTGTAATGAATATACCACTTGTATGTATTAAAAATGATATAAGTGATCATTATAGAAATATTATCTTTTCCCATGATAATATTGGGGACTGCTTTCTTAGTGGAAAGGGTGCTATCCCTTGGATGTTAAATTTTTAAGTGGATTCCTTTGTTTTTAATGTATAAGTAATAAAAGGAAATTTAATAGAGCACTTCCTTCACTTTCTTTTCTTTTCCTGTTGTTTCTCATTTGCTCTTATGTCTTTGAGGCTCCCAACTACGCAAAGATCATTTCCACATCTAAATGGATCTGATTAGCCAGTGCTATAAAGAGCCTCCGAAAAGGTCAGACCTACCTGAGGAAAAGAAACCTTGATTTTACCTTACATAGAGAATAAAAGAAAAAGAAATGTAGGGACTCCTTCAATGTGAAATGGATCAGTATCAGACTATGGCCTCCTTCTCTTTATGTTTGTCGTTCTTGCTATACCTCCTTCCACAGAGCTGTATAAGCAATATCGACCATTGGTGTATTTGTTATGATCATTGAGGCTTCTACCTCTTTAATTTCCTGGGTCTATAGCTCCAAGGGACATGGGGTATTTGCTTATTGGGAGAGATTTCGACTCCTGTTTTCATTGGTGACACAATATCTATGCCATCCATTCATGCTGAATTTACACTGTTTATACCACCTTTTTTTTCAACTTGGCTTCAATACCAGTTTAACTTTTCCTTGCTTTTAAATGCATCTCACACTATATTTTCTCCTGAATTCCTTACTCCCAGTCATTCTGAAGTGGCTTAGGTTTTAGTTGCTTTCTAATTGTCTCATGTGTATGCCATAGTTTATTAGATATGTTACTTTGGGCAAGTCACATAATTGTTCTCAGCTTCTGTCTCCTTCTGTGGAAAGTGGGTATATATTATGGACTTTGATGAGTTCTCTAAGATGATGCCTCTCTTCTCTGTGTCAGATTCCTAACTTAGTCTCCAGAGAAATGATATTCAGCCTTATTTTTCCTTCTACCGAAGTACTCAGGAAGGGTCTTCTACAAAGCTCTCCATCTATTTGCTTTCACCACCAAGAGAGGATCTGATTTTATAGTTGAAAAATTCACCTTCATTGGGTCGCATTTTGCCCTTGTGTAGAGTTACTATGTTCATAGTGACTGCTCACTTACGTTGTCTTTTCCTCCTGGCCTTGCATCACTCAGGTAAAGTGGGTGGTCCATCTCTACTTCCTACAGCCAAGACACAAGCACACTGAGACAAGGTTATTTCATGAAAGAGGTTGCTATTTTTTCTGTAAACATTGATGAGAGTTTGTGAGGCATGCCTGTTCCTCTTGTAGATGGTTGGGAAAGTCAGAGCCTATTCTGTAGACCCAGCACTTGATGCAGGTGGGCCCCCAGCACTAGGTTAAAGAGCAACAAAAAGACACCTTCACTTTGTCCTTATTTCCCAGCTATTCCTTCCTATCCACCTATAGCCAAAGCCTTGTCTTTTAGGAATAGCTTGGCCCAACAATAAACCTAGTACATGGGTTTCACTTGATCTCTTAGTGTCTATTTCCCCATTACTTACAACACCAAGGTGTGAAAATGGGGGTATTAATGTGTTTACAGTCAGAGTCCCCCATACGCATCTAAACCTCAACAAATTATTGTGAAATTTAAACAAGATATCATATATAAGAATATTTGCTTTCGTTATACATTAGTATAATCTTTCATTTTGGACAGGATTTCCATTTGTTTTCCTTTTATGGAATCTTTTGTGCCTTTAAGGTATATAGTGACATGCTGGGCATGTAGAGTGCTCAGTGCAGTTTGTTTTTACTAACTGACTGGCTTTTAGATGCTCACAAGACTCAAGACTGGTGTCTTGACTAGCAATATAAAGGATTCACTTTGTTCTGGTCATTCTATTATTTTCCACTTTGACTTTTACTTCATCTAATGAAATAATTTTACCTTTATAAATCCTCAAATTAAAAATATTTTACCAATGTGTTAATATATTTCTACCATACAATATGACAGGTTTCAATCCTGATCAGTATTTTCTGGGCAATTAAATACATATTTTATACATTTATATAAATATATATATAATTTCTTTTATCCAGTTTTTTAAAAAATTATCAACATTTGAGTAGATAAGACCTCTCTACATTAATTTTGCTTTTAAAGTATTTGACTTTTCACTAATTTTTTAAAATAAGCCATGCAGTCATATGGTTCAAATATCAAAACTCGATAACAACCATATATTAATCTGGCTCCTATTCCTGCTCCCATGCACTCAGACTCCCTATCTGCCCCCGACAAGCAACTGTATCATTTGTGTACCCTTCTACTGTTTCTTTTTTTAATTTTTTTAATTTTTAAATTGCAATTGACATATAATATTATATTAGTTTCCAGGGTACACCCCCATGATTAGACATTTATATAACTTATACAGTGCTCACCCCAAAAAATCAAGCACCCATCTGACACCTTATATAATTATTGCAATATTATTGACGATATTCTTTCTGCTGTACCTGTACTTTCCATCCCCATGGCTATTCGGTAACTACCAATTTGTATTTCTAAATCCCTTTACCTTTTTGACCTATCTCCCCAACCTCTCTCATCTGGCAACTGTCAAAATGGTCTCTGTATCTATGAGTCTGTTTCTGTTCTGCTTGTTTGTTTATTTTGTATTTTAGATTCCACATACAACTGAAATCATGTGGTATTTGTCTTTCTCTATATGTCTTATTTCACTCAGCACAATACCCATTAGGTCCATCCACATTGTTTCAGATGGCACAATTTCATTCTTTATTTTCTTTTGTATATTTTATTGATTATGCTATTACAGTTATCCCATTTTTCCCCTCTTTAATCTCCTCTGCCATGCACCACATCCCATCATTCCCACACCTCTTAGTTCATGTTTGTGGGTTGTGCAAATCAGTTCTTTGGCTTCTTAATTTCCTATACTATTCTTAGCCTCCCTCTGTCTATTTTATTTTTGTCAACAGTTCCCACCTCCACTCTCCCCCATCCCACCCCTCCCTACCTCCCACCCCCAATCCTTCTCCCATTTGGCTCTGTCGATGGATCCTTTATGCATGTTCTTTGATGACCCTTCCCCTCCTTTTCCACTGTTATCCCCCACCTTCCTCCCCTCTGGTTATTGTCAGTTTGTTTTTTATTTCAATGTTGCTGATCCACACACATGGACAGGAAATAAAAAGCTGGTATAACAGTGCTTATATCAGACAACATAGACTTCAAATCAAAGACTGTAAAAAGAGACACAGAAGGACACTTCATAATACTCAAAGGAAGAATCCATCAAGAAGACATAAATATTGTAAACCTATATATACCCAACATAGTAGCACCAAAATATGTAAGGAAAATTGTGGAGGACTTCAAGAAAGATATAGACAGCAACACTTATAATGGGGGATTGTAATACGCCACTGTCAACAATGGATAGATCATCTGAACAAAATATCAACAAGGATATTTTGAAACTGAACAATGCATTAGATCAAATGGACTTAACTGATATATAAATAGAACCTTTCATCCCAAAGAAGCAAACTACACATTCTTTTGAATTGCCCATGGAACCTTTTCAAAGATAGACCACATGATAAGACACAAATCAAGCCCCAACAAATTTAAGAAAATTGAAATTATATCAAGCATTTTCTTAGACCATTAGCATGAGTGGATCAAAAAACTATGGTATATTTACACACTAGAATACTATACAACTGAAAGGAAGAAGGAGCTACTACTCTTCGCAACAGCATGGATGGAACTGGAGAACATTATGCTAAGAGAAATAAGCTAGGCAATGAAAGACAGATACCATATGATCTCACCTATATGTGGAACCTAATAAACAAAATAAACAAGCAAGCAAAATATAACCAGCAACACTGAAATAAAAAACAAACTGACAGTAACCAGAGGGGAGGATGGAGGGTGATGGCAGTGGAAAGGGAGGGGAAGGGTTATCAAGGAACATGCATAAAGAACTCATAGACAAAGCCAAATGGGGTAAAGACTGGGGGAGGTGGGTGGGGGAAAGTGGTAGTGAGAAAATATTGACAAAAAAAATAAAATAAAATGGACAGGGGGAGGCTAAGAATAGTATAGGAAATTAAGAAGACAAAGAACTGATGTGTACAGCCCATGGACATGAACTAAGAGGTGTAAGGATGATGGGATGGGATGCAAGGAAGAGAGAGGAAAAATAGGACAACTGTAATAGTATGCACAATAAAACATACCGAAAAAAAGAGAAGGAAATAATAAAGACCAGAGCAGAAATAAACAAAAGAGTCTAAAAAACAATACTAAAAATCAATGAAAGCAAGGCTGGTCCTTTGAAAAGATAAACAATATTGATCAACCTTTAACCAGACTTACAAGAAAAAAAGAGAGAGGAGCCAAATAAATACAATCAGAAATGAAAAAATAGAAGTAACAACTGACACTGAAGAAATACAAACAATTGTTAAGGAAATATTGCAACTATATGCCAAAAATTGGACAATCTGGATAAAATGGATAAATTCCTAGAAACATACAATCTTCCAAAACTCAATCAAGAACAAACAAAGAATCTGAACAGATCAAGTACAGCTAATCAAATAGAAAAAATAGAAGAAAAAAAAAAAAAAAACTTCCAGCAAACAAAAGCCCTGGACCAAATTCACAGGTGAATTTTACCAATCATTCCAAGAAGAGCTAACACTTATCCTTCAACTATTCCAAAAAAATTCAAGAGCGGGGAACACTCCTAAGCTCCTTTTACAAAACCAGCATTATCCTAATTCTAAAACAAAATATAGATACTATAAAGAAAGGAATTATAGGCCAATATCTCTTATAAGCATAGATGACAAAATCTTCAACAAAATACAGCAAACCAGATCCAGCAATATATTTAAAAGACCACACATCAGGATCAAGTGAGATTTATTCCAGGGATGCAAAGTTGGTACAATATCCACAAATCAATAAATGTGATACACCACATAAACAAAATGAAGATAAAAGCCATATGATCATATCAGTAGATGCAGGGAAAGCATTTGATAAAATCCAGCACTGATTTATGGTTTTAAAAGATCTCAACAAAGTAGGAACAGAGGAAATGTAACTCAATGTAATAAAGGCAACATATGACAAACCCATAGTCAACATCATATTTAATGGGCAAAAACTACAAGCATTTTTCCCTTAAGACTGGGAACAAGACATGGATGTCTGCTTTCACCACTCTTATTCAACATAGTACTGGAAATCCTAGCCACGGCAATCAGACAATAAAAGAAATAAAAGACATTCAAATTAGAAATGAAGAAGTAAAACTGTCATTATTTGCAGATGACAAAATACTGCATATAGAGAACCCTAAAGATTCCACTGAAAAACTATTAGAACTGATAAATGAATTCAGTAAATAGCAGGAAACAAATTGTAGTAATTGTTTATAGATATATATTTATTATCACTTTATTATTCATATTTTTTATCTTTTTCTCTTCTTCCTCTTCTTAAAGAAGACTCATAAACATTTCTTGTAATACTGGTTTGGTGATGATGAGCTCCTTTAGCTTTTTTTTGGGCCTGGGGAGCTCTTTATCTGTCCTTCCATTCTAAATGATAGCTTTGCTGGGTGAAGTAATCTTGGCTGTATGTCCTTGTTTTTCATCAATTAGAGTGTTTCGTGTTAATCCCTTCTGGCCTGCAATGTTTCTGTTAAGAAATCAGCTGACACTCTTATTGGAGCATTCTTGTAAATAACTAAATGCTTTTCTCTTGCTACCTTTAAGATTCTTTCTCTTTAACCTTTCACATTTTAATTATGATGTGTCTTGTTGTGGGCCCTTTTGGATTCATCTTGTTTGAAATTCTCTGTACTCCCTCGACTTGCATGTTGATTTATTTCACTAGGTTAGGGGAGTTTTCCATCATTATTTTTTAAATAGTTTTTCAATTCCTGTATCTCCTCTCCACCTGGCAACTCCATGATATGAATGTTGGTATGCTTGGAGTTGGCCCAAGGGCCAATTTATACTATACTTTTGGGGGGACTTTTTTTTTCATTCTGATTGGCTGTTTTCTTCTTTCTTCTCTTATAAATCACTGCTTTTATCCTCTGCTTCATCTACTCTACTATTGATTCCCTATAAGGTATTCATTTCAGATTTGTGTTCTTCATTTCTGACTATTTGTTTCTATATTTCTGCCTTAATTTTTGTTTCCTATCTCTTTGTTGAACTTCTCACTAAGTTTCTCTACTCTTCACCTAAGTTCATTAAGCATCCTGTTAAACAGTGTTTTCAACTTGCATCTGGTAGACTGCTTGTCTCCACTTTGCTTTATTTTTTTTCTGGAGTTTAGTTTTGTTCTTTTGTTCAGAACATGTTTCTTTGTCTCATGTTGTCTGCTCCCCTGTGTTTGTTTTTATGTAGTAGGCAGAGCTACTACATCTCTCCATCTTGGTAGAGTGGTCTAATGTTGTAGGTGTCCTGTCATGCCCAGTGGCACAGTCTCCTCAGTCACCCAAGCTATAGGCTCCAGATGAAACCTTTCTATGGGCTGTGTTCACCCTCCTGTTGTAGCTGAGTCTTGATTTCTGTTGACAGGTCATTGAAAAGAATTTAACCTCACACTGATTGCCTGTAAAGACTGGCTGAGACCTCTATGGAGGATCTTCTCTGTAGAAGTCAACACCACAGAGCAGAAATCACTTTAGCAGGGCTTAGGTACCTACCGGCTCCTCCACAGCAAAGGTATCCCTCCCAATTTTTATCTATGACATGTGGGTGTGAAACAAACCCATTCTGTGTCTTCATCCTTCCTACCAATATCAATGACTCCCCTTTTACCCTTAGTTATAGGTTTCAGGTTGTTCTGAATAATGTTTGTTCTGTAGTTTACTTTTAATTTTGATCTGGTTGTGGGAGGTTCCTAGTATAGCAAGTATCATTCCAAGTTTACCTATGCTGGCATCTTGACCAGAAGCCCTAATTGTGCTTTTAAAATTAACACATTTTGTTAGTAACTTATCTCTTCAACTTTCCTAAGTGTCCTTTGAGTATACTTTTTATTTATTTTCATTTAAATTGTTTCTCTTTATTTCTTGAAAACATCTGAATTTTCAGGTTGAATTTTTATTTTCTAACGTTACCTGTAGCTATCATGTTTTTGGTCTTATTGTATTCACCTCTTCATTCTTTCTCCTAAATAACTTTTGCCTCCAAATAAACAAAACAGATGAAGGTATTAAAGTTCAGAGGTAAGATAACTGGCCTGAAATCTTACTGATGGTAAGTAGCAGAACAGCTTTTGAAATAAAATTTTTGCTTTTGATTTTAAGTCCATTGCTTTTTCTACCCTCATAAGTTCTCTCAGTTATAGAATTACTTGATTTTCTCAGGGGTCACCTGGTTTTATTATCAGAATTGGAATGTGTTATAATAGATAAGGCCAACATTATTATTTTAAAAAATATTATGTTAAATTTATCTATTGAATAGTTGGCTACTTTATGTAAGCAGTGAATCCCAGTTATGAATTTTGGAAGAAAGATATCTTTATCCATATAGATATACAGATACAGATATAGACATGCCTTTACTGTTCAGGAAAAGTCAAAACATTTGAATTTAAAACTCTGTCCTATGTGCTTCCTTATGATAAATTTAGATTTCAAAGAAAGCATGTCTTTTGTTTCCTATATCCAATATTCTATTGGTGTTAATTACTAGTATTTGGGTGGAACATTAAGTTTAATAAATGTTGTTTCATATTGTTAACTCAGGGAACCGTCTGTGCTAATTTATCCAGAGGAGGAAACTGAAGCTCAAAAAAATTGGCACTTGTCCATAATCAGAAAGTTAGTAGCTTAGCAGAAGCTTAGATACAGGTCTTCTGCCTCCAAATTTCCTCTCCTTTTTTGAAGCTAAATATCAATTTGAGCACAATCAGGATGAATCCAAAATTGGTGCATAAGAAACTTACTTTATTTCCTTTACAAAGATTTTTAGTTTTCTTTTTATAGTACATATTAGTTTCTAATCTTAAAATATACACAAACATGTCATATATTTGCATATTATATATGCATATGTTTGCAGTATATATCTTTTTGCATCTCAATAATATCTGTTTCTTAAAAGATATTCTGTGTGTATGTCTCTCTTTTCCAAAACTCTATCTTAAATGCTCTACCCTAAATCAAATGAAGAGGACATGTGCCCAGTAGGTTGCTTCATGATTATGACCCCATGCAGAGCCCTAAGCATCTGAGAAGGAGACTGCAGAAACACCACAGAGCCAGAGACCTACTCTAATTAGCTCCTGTTCTTCCCCAGATACTTAGCTCCTGTTCTTCCCGTGATTCTAGTTTGGATGGATGGATGGATGTACATGTTTATACTACAGGGATCAGTGCATTTCTTTAGCCTTCCTAGAAAAACTAAAGTGAGCTTTCTCGTGGTTCAAGGGGATAGCCTGAGACTTGTTTTGTCCAACATGTAGTAGAAGCTGTGCTCATTTTTAAAGTAAACTGTAGCTTTCATACACTCAGTTTTGTCCAGTAGAAGGACTAGGAATGTAATATTTAAGATTTCATGGTTTAGACACCTGTAATTACATGGGTGACTTACCAGAAAATCTTCAAGTCTTATTAAATAAAAATGGACTTAAGAGCTAAATACATTTGAAATGATTGACTTTACAATACCTGAATTAAAGTGTCATTAACACTATAGGATATTGTGAACTGCTTTTGCTGGGCCTTTATGTTTTTAGATCAAACTTATCGATGTCCAGTGGATGCCAAATGTTAATTAGTAACTAGATACGTAATCTTGATTTTATATGGATTCCTACTGAATAATATGTGCACTTTCACGGGGGCACTGATAAAGAGTTGTTTTTATATCACATTTTTAGTGGTAAAATTACATTTATTTTGTGAATTGGCATATTCATTTGGAAGTTTACAATTCCATAAGATGCCTATTGATTTATTCTCCTGAAATCATGAATTCCTTAGGATTACTTTAAGAATTCATTATTCTTAACCCCAATTACTCATTTTCCTCTTCTGTCATGTCCTGAGGCTTATTAGAAGAATACTTCTTGAAAAGCAAAGTGTGTGTTGCCAAATCTATATAAACTTTCCTCACTGGGATCATTTGTTTGTTTATTGAACAAAGAGTATTTGGGCTCCTCCCTATTTGTCAGGAGTTTTGCACAGACATGATGATTCAGTGGTCAATGACCAGAATATGATGCCTTTATCATTCATAGAGCTTCCAGTTAAGCAAGAACCAAAAATAGTGAAGAGAAGGAGAATGAAAAAAGGAAAGTATAGAGTTTCATGGGGGGGGAGGGGGACATGGTATATAGTATGTAAAGAAACTGAAGGTTGTAGGCTGAAGGGGACTTGATGTCTGCAGTGTTTGGGAGGGCGAGGAGGAGGAGGAGGAGACATATAGATGGCAGAAAATTAGAAACCGAGGGGCAGGAAGAAAGACAATCAGAACAGCAGGAGAAAAGACAGGTTGGTGAAAAAGTTGGCAGGTTGAAAAAGGAGCTGAACAGCTAAGAAGTAAATGAGGTATAACAAAGATAAAATGAAGTGACAGGGGGTAGGAGACAATGTGTTGGAGAGGGCAGAGTGGAACTCTTGTGTTTGTCTCCTAAGAATCCCTTCCTCCTCTTTGTGCACCAGTACTCTGACCCGGTGCTCTCCTAGCCTCGGTGCACATGGTCTCAGGAGGATTGATCCCACACTCCAGCATTGGGTGGCCAGGGCTGGAGGAATGCTCTCAGCCTGTCAGACTTACAGCTCCGATGTGGGCCAACAATCCTAAACCAGGTTAGTGAGACCGTCCCAGGGATTTTTCCTGGGACTGTTAGGTAAAAGTTCTAATCTTTCATTGGGCATTAAGTCGATTGAACATATACTTAGAGTTGCTTATGGGAGCTTACTGAAGAATAAATCCAACTCAGAGAAAATTTAAGTTAATTTTAAAAAGAGATTACTGGAGATAGTGTTTAAGCACCCAGACCCAGCAGTCACAGCTGATTTCTTCAGGGATATCTCCTTTTTACTAGTTGTTAAGTTCAGTTTTCCTAACATGTAATGACAATCATTCTGACTATATGTAACTTAGGACAGTTGTGAACTGAGTATTTTAGGAAGGCTAATGAGGAAGAAAGGTCCATGTAATTAGAATTATTTTATCTGTCAAGGTGGCAAGTTTTTGGCAGTCAATCTTCTCACTGGGCACTTTCCAAGACTGGGTAGGTTCAGTTCAAGTCAGGCCTATAAATTACATTTAGGTATGAGGAAGAGCAAATACCAGTTCTGGATAAGGGAGCCTGTGGGGGAGTGTGTCTTGATCTTAGGTCAGAGAATATGTCCTAAAACTAAGGCTTTTGGCAGCAGCAGAGTGGCTGAAGCAGAGATTCTACCTCAGCGTATGGTCATTTTCTCTGTGGGTAGGAGAAGTAGATACCAGAAACAATAAATGGCACCAGCATTGGCAAATAAGGCTGGGTATAGGGCCAAGGATTTCAAAGGACTTTACCAATGGTTCGCTTGGTGCCTATTATGTCCCAATTTTTCATTTTAGGTTTCCTCAGTGGTATTATTATTAAATAAAAAGTGTTTTTGGTGAAAGAAATAGACATGCAAGTGCAGGAAGCACAGAGCACCCCGATTAGGAGGGATGCAAAGAGGCCCACTCTAAGACATATCATATTTAAAAGACCAAAGGTTAAAGATAAAGAGAGACTCTTAAAAGCAGCAAGAGAAAAGAAGTTAGTTACCAGACAGGAGGTGGGAGAGAGAGAATGGGTGAAGAGGTGAGGGGATTAAGAAGTATAAATAGGTAGTTACAGAATAGCCACGGGGATGTAAAGTACCGTATAGGAAATAGAGTAACCAAAGAAGTTATGCATATGACCCATGGACATGAACAAGGTGTGGGGATTGCCTGAGGGAGTAAGGGATGCTGGGTGGAGGGGGTGCAAATCAGGAAAACTGTAATAGTATAATCAATAAAATATAATTTTTTAAAAATACAAAAAAGTATTAATCTGAAAACTTTCATTTAATAAATGACTTATAAAAGACAAATAAATGTGTTTTATTTTCTTATCTTTTACTGTTTTGAGCATACCACTACTCATTCCTATAAAAAAATAAATCCAGTTCTATGTACACATCATTTCATATATAAAGTAATAGTTACTATATTTCATCATTTACAAATTAAAAAATCACCATAAGATAAAATATAGAGACCTAGAATTAATCTCATGTATCAATTTTAACCTCATATTTCTTGCTAACTCTGTAAAACTGTATTCTTACTTGATCTTAGATATCCATTTAATGTTGATTTCCATAACACTGTAATTTTACCCTAACTTCTCAAGAGTTTCAAGGAAATTGCAAATATAATGCCTGCTACTGAAGCATTTGTAGAGGAACTCTGTCTAAAAATGTAAGTATAATGATCAGGGTCAATGAAAAGCAGTGTGTCTTCAAATGTCTTTTGGTTGCAAGGAAAAGACATCTACAAGCTACAAAAAGTAAAAGAGAAATTCAAGGAAGGGTGTGAGTAAAAATCATAATAAAAATAGTGATAGTTGCAGCTACTACTTTTGTGTGTTTAATATGACTTACTCATTATTCTAAACACTTTACTCATATTATGATGTAATCCTAATAAACAAATTACACTGTATGTTTCTTTAATATTCCCATTTTGTACATGAGAAAATTGAGCCCTATAATTACTTGAAAGCTGGGAAACCTGGCCTGGCAGATACAGTGTTGGGATATTCCAGACAGGGACACAACATGAAGGATGTCAAGGAGGAGGGAATGTGTGGAGCAGGCTCTGCAGTGAGTGAAGAAGGTGCTCTTTCCATATCCAATGGTTTAGGGAGGGGAGCACCACAAAGGAAAATAGTGTAAGATTTTATTCCTTCAAAGTCTTCTCTCTAATATAAGCTGGTTTTGACCAGCAAGAATATGCTATTTGATATTATGGCATCACAGAATTTCTTTCCTTCAAGGCATCATAATACGGCAGAAGGAGCAAGTAGCAGAGGAATTGGCTTGTAGTCACTGCCTCTCAGAGCACCTAAATGGCTTCAGGCCAATCGGTTCACATCCTACAGATCATTTTTGTATCTCTCAAACCCTTGCTTGTCTTACTGGATTATTTATAGGTGTAAGTTGAGTTCCTTGATCACTGATGCAGAACCAACCCATTGAATTATTTAAAGCAAGAATCTCACAGATACTTTTCCATGTAGTATCATCTTTAAAGATTGTATTAAGGCTTTGATTTATAAACAAGACTTCAGGATAATTCCATATTCCACATTTTCTTTCTATTTGGGATTGAATGTAGATATAAAATCCCAGTTTAACCAGATTCAAATGTAGTTGATCAAAAGACAGTTATCATTTTCAGTAGTTGTTACCCATCCCTCACTATTTAACAATTTGTAATCAGTTCTGCTGTGCAATGTAATTGATTTTGATAATTAAATGTGAAATAATATATCATTTTACTGAAATTAATTTTGTTAATTAAATGATATATTTTGAATATAGAGTGACAGTTTTTTCTGATAAAATTTTTATCTTCCATCTGACAATGTATTTCTTAAATTTTTATTTTCACATGAGCAATGACTTACTGATACTAATAAGAATTTTAACAGGTGTTCCCATTTTTCTTTTCAGTCTCAGGAGTTTGAAATGTTTTATGTATACCTAGTTTTTCATGTCTGGCATTGGCTATATGTATGTATATATGAAGGACATACATGATGTAATTACCATGAGCAAAAGTACACTAAAATCTGGGATTACTCTAACTTAACTAGAATCCTCAAATATCTGAAACATTTTTCATATATTTAATTCTTAGTTAATAAAAATAGGCAAATAATAAAATTTTTAAAAACAAATATTAGGAAGGACATTTCTCCTTGTTCTATGATCAGTACAAATTCCACTCCATTTTCTTAATTTTTTTCTAAGGCTCTACAGTTAGCCCAAGGTTAAGAAGAATGGCTTTGGGCTATCCGAATTATTTTAAGTTTCCTATTGTCAGTGTAACATACTAACACAAATATAGTGGCGTAAAACAACACAAATGTAAAACAGCAAGTGTTGGGGGATGTGGAAAAAGGGAGCCCCTGTGCACTGTTTGTGGGAATGTAAATTGGTGCAGCCATTATAGAAAACAGTATGGAGGTTCCTCAAAAAATTAAGTAAAACTACCGTATGATCCAGAAATTTTACTTCTGGGTATTTACCTGAAGAAAACATAATCACGGACTCAAAAAAATATATGCACCCTCATATTCATTACAATAGCTAAGATATGGAAACAACCTCAGCGTCCATAGAAAGATGGATAAAGATGCTGTATATTTACAATGAAATATTATTCAGCCCATAAAAAAGTGAATGAAATCTTGCCATTTGAAACAACAAAATGGACCTTGAGGGTATTATACTAAGTGAAATAAGTCAGAGAAAGGCAAATACTCTATGATCTCACTCGATACAGAGAACAGATCGGTGTTTTCCAGAGTCATATGAATGGTTGGGGAAGGATGAAATGGGTGAAGGGGATCAAAAGGTACAAACTTCCAGTTATGAAATAAATAAGTCACGGGATATAATGTACAACATGGTGACCCTATTATTTTTAGTAATATTTTATTGCATATTTAAAAGTTACTAAGAATAAATCTTTAAAATTCTCACCACATTAAAAAAAATTGTGATTGTGTGCCGTGGTAAATGTTAACTAGACTTATCGAGATAATCATTTTGAATATATACAAATATCAAATCACTATTTTATAATATGTCTATTATACCTGTTTTAAAAATCTCACAGATTTATTTATTATATTGTTGTTCTAGAAGTCAAATGTCAGAAACATGCTAAAATAAAGAGCAGATGTGTTTCTTCTGAAGGAAACCCATTGCCTTGCTGTTTCTAGTTTCTAGAGGCTGCCTGAATTCCTTGGTGGTATTCTCCTTCCATTTTCAAACCCAGCAGCATAACATCTTCAAATCTCTCTTTTCTGACCTCTATATCTATCATCACATTTCTCTTTGACTCCTACCTTCCTTCCTCTCTCTCATTAGAACCTTGTGATTAGATTGAGCTCAGCCAGATAATCCAGGATAATCTTCCAATCTCAAGATCCTTAATCACATCAGCACAGTGCACAGGGGCTCCCTTTTTCCACATCCTCCAACACTTGCTGTTTTACATTGGCGTTGTTTTAAGCCTCTACATTTGTGTTAGTATGTTATACTGGTAATATGAAACAAAATAATTTGGATAGCCCAACGTCATTCTTCTTAACCTTGGGCTAGCTGTAGAGTCTTAGAGTCTTACCTTTGTCAATGTAAGGTAACACAGTCAGAGGCTCTGAGGATTAAGACATGTACATTATTGGGCACCAGTCTTCTGCAAACCACAATTATCAATGAGAAATAATTCAAATATTACTACTTTACTTGGCTAGGAGACTTGGTATTTGACTAAAATTAATAAACAATTATTAGCATTGGGTATATCCAAACAAACGAGGTACTGTTGGATTATGGTACTCCCCATCAACAAGGAGCTTTCAAGAAAACCAGTAAATAACCAAGTGAAACACGAAGCAGAATGAGTGAGGTGAGCTGACTGTTCAGACATGTAGGAAGTAGGCCCTTGGCCATGATGCATGGAGGGAATTCAAAATTTTGATGGGGGTTAGATTAGGTGACCTTTTAAGCCCATTCCAACCCCTGTGTTTTCATGATTTCTGCTGCTGTATAGATTCTTAATAACAAATTAAATTTAGGATTTGTATTATGTCTATGTCTTAAAGGACTTGTGACAGTGTAGAGATTAGAGTACAGTGCACCATAAGACATTTAAGAATAAGATAGAATGGAATCAATCCTTCTGACAGGGCAGGTCTTTTAAGCTTTAGAACTGAGTATATTGAAACTCATGGGCTGTAAATATGACTTTAATCTTTTGATAATTATGTCAAAAAAGCATATAATTAAGTAATTCTTTAGAGGAGTGAGGGAAAAGAGAGAGTGAACTTAACTAGGGATGTATTATGTAAATCCTTGAACAAGGGACATCCAATGGTATGATGGCTAATGATTTTCAGCTGTATTCTTATGAAGGACACTGAAATGTTCATTCACAATCATTGAAACCCAAACAACATTCTGGTAAAAACTCACTGACTCAATTTATCCTTTATATTCCTCTTTTTCAAATAACTACCTTTTATAGAGATTTTTACTGAACTTTAGGCTGTCCCAGGAATTATTCCTTATTAAAAGATTTCTTTGGGCAATTATTCATCCCTTAACAATAATGCCTCCCTTAAGATCATTCTGGGAAAATTTAAAGTATTAAGATATGGTCGGAGAGATCCAACTTTTCAATCATTTACAAAACTCTGATTTCCAAGTACTTGGAAACATTGGTGTATGTGGAAATGATTGGTTGCATCTGCTCAGAAGGAAAACTGGATGGTCTGTTGGAAATAGGGTGCCAAGAAAGAGGTCCTGGTTGCCCTTTCCTTCTCCTCAGAGAGACATCGGTAAGTCAACACCCCTCCAGGATCAACTGCCTTCCTTTGCTGTGAAAATTGTTAGCACTAAGGAGAAGCTATATGCCTCACCAGAAGGGAGAACAGTTTGCCCTCCTAGGAGAGTCAAAAATGCAATGACTCTTGTGTTGTGTGCCTTTCAGCATTACTGTATATTACACTCATTGATGTTAAGATGATAACTGCAGAGAGAGTCTCCTATCAGACCATAAATTAAGAGGCATGCTTCCTCTGTCTGGGTTTTTTTTCTGCTTTATTCACAACAAAAGCAATTACTTTTTGTGCACACTTAATACCACCAGTTTAATGGGGCATGTAAAATATGCTTTGCAATTTACCCTTTATTAATCTTAGACTTGCTGAGAACAAGAGCCAGCTAACCATTCAGATGTTTAAAAATAACAGCCTGCCCTTCAATAACTTAACTATAGTTTAATTTGGACAAACTCAGGAGTTTCTGAGAATCACGTTCTTAGCAGTAACAGATTGTTCTGAGGAAAGATTTGCCTAAACCCTAACAGGAGCCCAGGAAGGGCCGGATGGCACAGTGCTGCCTGAAGCTTCACTGGTGGATGGGCTGGGTTTGCCTTACCTAACAGTTGGGGCAAAGACAGGAAGCAAAGAGAAATGTAGGCTTGAGAGTCAGCCAGCCTGGATTTGGACACCAGTGCTGTCACTTACTGGAGGACTGACGATGTGACCTTGGCTAAGTTAATTTCTCATTCTCAGTGTCTTCAACTGTGAAACAGAATAATGCATACCTTGGGAGTAAGGAGGGTGACGACTAATGTAGGTAAACTGGCTAACGTGATAGAGTTTAAGCGAAAAGAGTGATTCTCCTCAAGTAATAATTGTAGGGATAATATTTTTGCTATAATTTATGTTAATATAATGTCTTAGGATACAGAGAACACCAATCTGGGTCAGAAAGATTTAAGAGATCTGAGCTAAACTTGTTTTAGTTTTCTTGCTAAAAATAACTAAAGTCTGAATACCTCAGGTAGAGGGTAGTAGCAAGCTCCAAACAAGAAAACAGTAATACCAGACAGAAAGAAGTGGGTAAGAACTCACATAGAATTGTGTAAGATTGATGAAAATGTGAAGAACCTAGGTAAGTAAGGAAAAGCAGGGGCTGTATTCAAAGCCTGTTTGTATAGTTGCCTCAGTTAGATATGGTCTGCTTGGGCTGCCACAATAAAATGCCATAGACTGGTGGCTTAAACCACAGGAGTGGTTATCAGTGTTGGTTGCTCCTGAGACCTTTCTTCCTGGCTGTAGACAGGAGCCTTCTCGCTGTGTCCTTACACAGCCCCTTCTCTGCGCACATGTGGAGACATGTCTTGTGTCTCTCTTTCTTTATAAGGACACCAGGTCTTTTAGACTCGGGCCCCAACATAATGACCTCTCTTAACCTTAATTACCTTCCTAAAGACCCTATCTCCAAATATAAGCACTTAGGTAGAAACATAATCCAGTCTGTAACATACAGATTAATTCTGAAGTAGTGCCATACATTCCAGAG